>JAPZPC010000041.1:0-28605 GCA_037952705.1 Haplographium delicatum
TTTAAATAGAAAGGGTAGGGAATTCGGATAAAGTGGAGCGTTCGCTATGCTGGAGCTTTCGCTATGCACCTACGTTAGATAGTTTAGTCAATACAAATAGGTTAATGCAAAGTTTCGTTGTCTAAAATGAAAATGCACAATCCTCGAGACAACTGTTCCTTTAAAGAAAGCAAATAATCAAGGGATTTGTTTCATTATCACGGCACGCACTTGCTAAGCCTTTATAAGAGTTGGAGCTTGTATCCATTCAAGCAGGGCTATTCAGCCAACCACTGGGCAGGCTGCGCCGCTGCTATACACACGTTAATCTCATAAACCACCAATAAATTCATACCATTCAACTCAGTACCTGGAAAAGTACAATATTTAGTTATTTTTGGATTGTAAATAACCTTAATCTAAGGGTAAATTAGTCTTAACCTTTAATTCCTTCACGAGCAAGCTACTTAATTAAGGCAGACAAACGCTACCTTTTCTAAACTTCGTCGGCGGCCATTTAAATATAGCCCATCTGAGAGAAACGGTAAGGCTATGGTGATCTGTACAACATCGCTGCCCAGTCCAATAATAGCGGACTAGCTCCGCAGGGAAGTACACATTGGCGCCAGAGCATGGAGCTCGCTTCCCCGAATAGCCCATGTCTCTTGAGCTCCCAAATACCTTTAATGGTATTATTACAGTTTCAACTATTGACTATGCTTAAATGTCTACGTGCAATCTAGTCGTAACCACTAACGTCATAACAAGTGCCTGCGTTATTTACAGGCCCAAAAATGATTCTTCACTACGAGGCTTAGTAGCTAGTCATGCAATACCTTTGATTACCTTCTTTAGGATGCAACGACTGAGCCTGGGCGGGCACAAAGTAATGGACACGATACGCCTCATAGGTAGAATAGAACTTTGACAGTCCTCTCTTCTTGTCAGGGATTAAAATCCTGTATCATCCTTCAATGAACCAATTGCTATGAGCCAAAATTCATATCTTAGAAAAAGCCTACTTGGCCAATTGGTGGAACTCCTCAATGGCTGCCAGGCAATTTCAACACGTCAAGCAAAGGATTGTGAAGATTATTGATTTACCACTTTCTCTTTTTTTCGGAACAGGATTCATTCTTTCGGCTCAGGAAATGTTCCTCCAGCATACTGGCAAGAGAATTATCGGCACCCCATAAATATGACCACTTCTCCCATCTTCGTTTCTTGTTCTACATTCTCAACACAATTCAACAGGAACTCAATCTATATATCCTTTCTTCTCCCAAAGTTATCTTCTTTCCAAAGCCACAATGTTTCGTAAAATTAGCTCTCTCGTATCCATCATTGTTCTCGCGGCTTCAACATGTCGTGCTTTCGCCGTTCCTCGTCTTGAATCCAGAATAGTTGGTCCACCACCTTGTGAGGTCTCAGTAGGCTATACCATCACAGACCATCAGAACATACCGGGCCCTCCTTCTCTAGGCCCGTTCTCATGTCCTTCATGCAAGTATTTCCTTTTACCTTGTCTTCACGTTATCAATAGATTATAACAATCGCTGACTGTTCTATCATAGCGGCAACATGCACACTCACTGTCCAAGAAGGCTACGAAGTCTCTGTCGCCGTCTCCGTCGGCCTAAATCTTGATCTTGATTTCAAAGCCATCGAAGGCCTTACTGGAGGTCTTGGCGTCAGCGTCGAGATCACCACTACAACTTCCACAGAGCAAGCAGGACAAATAGCATGTCCTACTGGAGGACCTTGGACTTGTGGCTTGCTCATAGTTCCTGGCTTGGTACAAATCAGTGGCCAGAAAACTGTTACCTCTTCTTCGCCTGGCTGTGGAAAGCCGGCCGCAGGCCCTTATACTGTGACATACCCGGCTGTCACAAATCACTTACAGAATCTGAATTTGAACTCTTGTGCTTGCCCAAATTTTCCCGGTTGGGATGCCCCAGGTGCACCGGCAAAATGTTTTCAAGACTGTCCTCAATAAGTATGCTCGATTGAGTTGGTATAGGCTGGATTGGCGTTGGATGGGATTTTAGAGAGCAAGCATGGGATTATTGCAAGGAGTTATCATTTTGATTTTTGAAATATTTTTTGAGTTTCGCGCATCTTTTTTGTTGTAATTCAGGCTCTATAGTTTGGGAGAATATATAGACTTAGCAAGAAATTGAATTGAATCGTCACTGCTTGTTAGAATTTGCTGCGTGCAAGCCAACCTCACCACAAATCGCGATTCTGGCCAATGCAAATATTATAAATAGTTACAATAGCTCCATCCAAACGTCGCACTAGTCAAATTACCCCTGCCTTTACCCTTATAATGACCGTAAAGTTAATACTATTAAGAAAATCCAGTTATATGATGCCTTAGACGAGGACTATACCGAGAAGTCGATAAGACAGACCTGTAAGAAAACAGATTCCTTTAACTCGTAAGACTGTAAGCAAGCTCTAGAATAGGTAACAAGATAATCTTGGCTCTCTTGTATTTACAAGTCATAGGAAAAGGTTAACTAAGCTAGTACGCCCTTAGAAATTGCTAAATTAGTGTGTAAAATCCTGTTCACCTGGCCACAAATCCGATCCGCGACTAACTCTACGAGGCACAGATAGAATACTCCTATCTCTTGATTTAAATCGCTAATTAAAATAGAGGTTAAGGAAGGATATAAACGTCAGCTAATAGTATAAATGTACCTTTACTAAGAAGGTTATATTAGATAAAAATAATAAAGAACGTATTAATTATAGGCACAAGTATATTAACAAATTAGCTAACATTTTTTAGAGTTATATCTTTAGATAAAATAAGTATAGACCCTAGATAGTATACTATTAGAGATATCTTACGAGAGCATAGAATGAGATATAACACATAGATTACTAGAATCTAAGATCTACGGATAAAAGAGATACTCTATAAGTTCTTTAGAACTTTATCTAGCAATCGCCGATATTTCTTATAGTATAGAGAATCAGTAGAACTAGCCTACAAAATCGTACTAACCCCGCATGTGGAATTGACTATTCAATGCTAATTATTTTGAGCAGCAATTTGATACAGGCGTTGTTAGCTAGGCGACTCGTTATCCTAAGCTCTATACAATTATTTTCTGTTTTCTTAACCGACTTCCATAGGACATATAAGCAGGATATCCTAGTCAATGAATTTTATGCAAAAAAATATATTCAGCTAGGTGAGGAAGTGAATGATGCAATATCCAGGATGTGGGATTTGATACGCTGTACTGTATAGGGAAAAGTAATAATCGCTAATGCGACTTATAAGCACTAGGGGAGGCTTAGCGCCACATCAATATAGAATTATACACCGGTTATAGGATATTAATTAGATATCTTCTATACAAATTAATTAATTAATTAATTAAAAGATTAGGTAGAACAACCTTAGCTGTTATCTTTATATTTATATTAACCTTCTACCTTCTGTATAGTTTTTAAGCTGCTATAAGTTTTGCCGTTAAGTGCTACAACAGTCACACCTTTAAGTTCTTAGCCTATAATCTTATAATTGTGACTCTATATTATTCGGATAGCTTATAATTCCTCTGCGTCTCCGCAAATAGCAGAAAATCACAATATATAGCCTTAATAGCCTTTTTTAGTGCCTGCCAAGGACTCTGTTATAATAGAGGAGATTGAAATCTCTCTTAGTAACGATTCTTTAAAAAAAGATATATTAAGCGCACTACTAACCGATAAGAAACGTGTTAAAAGCACAACTACTTCGGCTTAGGGAATAGGGTGGCAAGTCTCTGCTACTATAATAGTGTTTTATATTCTAGGTAAGTATATAAATACAATAGCCTTTTTCGTAAAATAGCTCGCTCCTTTTAAGACAGGGATATATTTTAATCACAAACCTATAACCTAACCTAGAATTACCCTTGCTAATTGTTGTTATATAAAAGCCGTTAGTTGCGTCTTGCTACATTTGGGCATATTTCTGTATCTAGATAGAAAACCTGCCAAAGGAGCGAATCGAGCTGTACCCTAATCCTATGTTTTAACAGCGTCTAACGTTCTTATAAACAGTTTTATTCTATGCTTAAAGACTTCTCTGGGTATTGTATTTACCTAGTATCTCTAGTATATTTTGCGAACAAAAAGTCTTAGAGTCTTAACAATAGAGAAGCTCTACGGTTTGCGAAGTAATACTATTTGGCTTTTTGATCCTATTGTCTAGAAGAACAGCATTATTCTTAGCCTTATCGTGCTTCTCTTACCTATAGTTCAAATAGGAGCAAGCTTTCTACCGGGTGCTTTGACTATTACCTCGAATAGTAGTATATCCTCTAAAGAGATATTTGTTTAAACTTTTAACGTATCTTTTGTAAGTCGAAATTTCCCTAAGCTATATAAAATAAATCTATAAAACTTCGGCCTATAGATTTTACTTTTAGATATAACTAGAAAAGCTAATTATTCGATTAGATAGGAAATAGTTCTGGTACTAATATAAACTCTATTAGTCTTAATAGATTGTATATTAATACTAGCTTTCCCTCTAGCTAAAACTATATAGCACTAATATAAGACTAATACAAAATCAAAAAAGAATATATATATATTACGGAATAAAGATAATAACAATATTCAGGTTATTAAGTAAACGCTCTTCTAATCTTATACAACGACTAGCAACTATAGCTATAGTTAGTAGAGGCTACCTTATAACAAAGTCTCCTTGTAGTATAAACTGTTCTTACTCAATTAAGCTTAAGGCCTTGTACTTTTATTGCAATAGTTCTTTATAGACAGATATAATCACTTTTGCGTAGTCGGGATACAATTATTCTAATTCTCCTATCTTTACTAGACAATATTCGGAATCGTGGCAAAAAAACCCGATCACGTACCTAGGAGTTACGGATCTATACGTTTTAATTATACGCTCCCAGTTATAGAATTTGTTTAGTCTTTTTGAAACGCACGTTTTATATCCTTACGCAATAGACCTAAAATTCCAAAAGATAATCATAAATAGCAGCAGTCTGTATTGCTCTCCTTTACGAGCAAAGTATATACTTGACATTACGTGGAAAAATAATATACAGAGAGTAGCAGCTTCTCTTAGTTCCGTTAAGGATATAGTTGACCTTTTGGAATCAGATGTTCCTACTATAAGAGGTTATAAGTATATGCCTGGATTTTGGGAGCCCACAGGCAAGGGATTTATTTATCAATTGGGGACTCAGCCACTTAACTGGACTGACAATAACCTATCTTGGCATCGCGATCTCAATATCATGGCAATAGCTCGTTCGCTAGCATATTCACTGACTGGTGCATATTCCGGAGAAGTTTCAATTAGATCATCTTCTAATGCAACACTGGCCAATTATCCTGGCTCTTGGTTTCAAGATGTATCATGTTCGGATTTCTCTTCAATCTATTCGCTTAGCGCGAATAACACTATTATCGGCGACACAAGGCTCAACACGATATTCGACCTTTCAAATGCCCATGAGAAATCATCTTCAAATATCTCTTTTAATGTCACACAGGATCTCCTCAATGAAGCACTTCTCAATATTACAATGTCTCTCATTCCTGTCTTAGGATACTGGAATACCACAGCTAATGTCACAATGGAGACTGTTATCAATATATATAGCTTCTCTAAACCTAATAATTTCTATTTGCCCTACTTTCTAAGCCTTAGTCCAGCTATCTTGTTCCTGATCCTTGGAATATTCGTTCTTAGGGCCAATGGAGTCGGCGCAATGGAGGAGAGTTTCGTTCAGCTTGTTATGGCTACAACAGGCAGTGAGAGCTTAGAGAAAGCTGCTGCAGGCGGTTGTCTAGGGGGATATAACAATATCCCTGCCGAGTTAAAAGAGTTAAAGATCCAATTTGGCGAGTTTAGGACGGAACAGCACATAGGTAAAGCGGGTGTCGTTAAGCGTGCTGGATTTGGCACCAATGAGGAGGTTTTGCCTTTGACGAAAGGAGTAGTATACGGGATTGTGAAATAAACAGAAAGAAGAACTTTCTCGATATTGTTACCTTGCGCAACTGCTATTGCAGAATTCTACCTCTTTCTTTCTAAATGATCTTAAACGGGCATTCTAGTAGCTGACATGCCATGGCCTCATTGGAACTACCTTAAATTGTCAGAATTTAGCGGGGTTTGATGGCCAGTTGCCTGACCGGCATAAATGTCGATATAATTAACTACACCAAAATGAGGTTTCTAATTTCTGACGAGAGGAGGAAAATACTATATAATCAGAAATTGATCCAGTTCGCAATCAAAAAAGATGAAATTCCCGCTAATAGTCTTTCCAGTGTATGGAACTTCAGCTAGGTTTCGAGAGACCATCACGGTAGCCACAACTATGAGAGCTTAACTGATATAGGCTTGGCGAGCTGAGTGAGATCTAAAAGAAGATCTAAAAGACATCTGGAACGCATGGCCAACCGAGTTGTATTCTTGTAGAGATCAAAGGCATAATTAGTGATGAATATATATTATTCATCACCCACTAACCATTTTCAAGTCAAACTCATGCAAAAGCGTGAGGATAGCAGGTTTAATAATAGTTGAAAGTGTATACTAATAAGTAGTCACATTCTGCAAGAACAAGTAGCCCCATTTCGCACCGAAGTCTTTGCCAATCATCCAAGCACAGGGATCCCAGGTAGGGCTACCGCCTTTTATGGCGAAGCTATCTGAGCTAAAGATATCACTCAGGAAGGCTTCTACGTCAAGAACGTCTCGCAATAGAATCATGTTGTACCTCAAAGAAGGAAATGGAAAACGATCAATAAATTCATAATGTATTGTTTCCAGCTGTATTGGTATTGGTTGCAGCGGTGGCGGGACATGAGGAGCAGGCAGACGTGATTTTGAGACGCCAGCATTGGAGCATGAGATGCCTAAGATTTTGCCATTCTCTGAAAGAGCAGCGCATACGCCAATTGTTGGTATGGGAAGAAGATAGTTGTCCAAACTTAATGGAGCTGCTTGCATGAGCATCTCTGGACCGAAGAGATTCGATAGCTGAAAGCTAAAATTCGTCCAACTCGCGGAGGTAGAGTCTCCTGGACTTGAAGGCTGACTAGTGTCAGAAGCACTAGAGGGTTGACAAATGAGCTGTGTCGAATTATCCTGCTCGTTGCCAGCATGGACAAAAGCTTCCGCACTCTTCTTAGCTTGTGCCAATCTCAATCCTGCCACATGAAATTAGAACCAGGCATGCAGAGTCCATGTAGATTACTTACGACGAGCCCTCTGCGCCAACCGATCTTGAATTTGTTTTCTTTTCCGAGCATCTTGCACCCCGTACCAATGATCAACTTTAGGATTCATTGTGGAGCTAGGCACAAAGAGTTTATGTGCCTGAAATTGTAGGATAATGTACTAGTGCGTTCCCGGGATTCGGTTTACTCCACTATTATCGTTTTGTAGCACCGAGGTTATGTGACAAAGAAAATTTGGTGTGACTATGTGAGCGAGAGATGGAAGATGAGAACGTTTTCGACTCACGGGGGTAGCGAAACGAATGTCGCTCGGGCTTAAATTGTTCCCCGCAGATATAGGAAGGCAAATGCCTTCTTTCAAAAAGGGTAAAGCATGTGGTATCGAAGACTATTACGCCTAATCAACAACCATGACTGGAAAAGCAGTTACCAATCACCAGAGTACGCTAATTTCTGACCTTGTGCCAATTCTTGGAGCACCTACGCGTGACGATGTGGGTAAAAGCACCATGAAGGCCTCAAGCTAGCGACGCCACTCAATGGCTTAAGCGAACCGCCCTGCCCAGTCGCGGACATCATTCACTAGTGGCGCCCTTATTTATGACAGATGCAGGGTTTATTGCTGCAACACCAAATGGAAAGATTGTCAAGCAAGTCTTTAATATGATGTATGCGATGCATTTGGTATTCGGAGGATCCATAATATTGTGGCATTATGCCATTTACTATTTGTAATGAATCTATTCACCTTTAGAAATTCGCAATTCAAAATATCTCACTTTGGCAACTTCGCGGAATAGATTTGGCTTATTGCCTCTACCACGGGCATTCTTCTCCAGTGTATAATAGAAAATGGCCTGACGATTTTTCCCTCGTTGCGCCCTTGATCTGAAAAACTTTTAGCATAACTCATAGCAAGTCTCGGAGAATGTACGTACCACTTTTATCACGCCAGCTACACTTTCCCCTGGCGAAATCTCAGCTTCCTCCATGCCAAATATTTTAGCGCCATAATTACCCAACTCTGTTTTGGCCCAGCTTTTTCAAGTCAGCCTATGCATATTTCCCTGTCATGGAAGAATACTGACCCTGGGTCAACAGAGAACGCGATCAAATTTGAATGTTCGAAATGTATTTTGCGAGTCAGATAATTAAGGGCAGCTTTCGACGTGCCATAGACCGCATTTGGGACATTCCTCGTCTCTATACCGCCTATGCTTCCTGCTGAGGAGCTCATTGTGACAAATTTTGGATTTTTGGCTCGGTTTAGAAGGGGAAGAACAGCTTGAAATAACATCATTGGGCCGATGATATTGATAAGGAAATGTTCCTGCATATCTGCAACTTTTGCGATGGCTACCTTGGGGTAGACTTTTCCGATTGCTGCATTTGCAATTACGACATCGAGCGAGGTGATGTTATAAATGCGTTGCAATTTCTCGACAGCATCTGAAGCATCAGACTGAGAAGCATTCTCAATCTTCAACACAATGATAATGCTTGATTCACACTTTGGAAGCTTTGTTAAAGTTTTTGAGGTGACATGCTGAAGATCACGGACTCCAGCAATAACCGTAGTATTGGGCTGCAGCAAATAATGCTCGACAAATCCTTTCCCAAGGCCTAATGGAGTTATTAGCTTTCGAGCTTTGATTCCGCGATGGCATTTTTTCACCTCTGTTTGCCCCAGTGATTAGGTATGTTAGATTTTGAGACTGTTCTGGCAACATTTTTATTGCGGGACAAGGTTTTGAGGAGGTTTATGACAAGTGAACACGCATTGAAGATTCATCTCAAAAACGTAGAAAATAGGGTGCCTTTAAACTTATCAACTTCGTAGTACTTTGTCAGACCTCCCTACAGATATCATATGATTAATAAAATTATTCAAGTGCCTCCTGCTTGGCAATCGCTAGATGCATGTCTTTTCTTTGACACGACAGTAGTGGCGTGGCGATTGTCAGAAACTAGTACGCTTCAAAGGATACAGAATTATGTAAGCGTCAAACTCCCGGTGGAGTTGTATTCATTCCATCCACTGTAAAGCTCATCAGCATCTCTGCGAAAGACCCGTTGTTCGCTCTTTTTTTTTTTTCAGAAAAACTCGTTAGGTCTTGCTCGGAATGGATACCGTCATTTTACCTCAAGCTAGCCCTCTGGCCAAAACACATAATTCAATCCAAATGTCTCCAGTAGCCATCAGCGAAGTGCGAACTTCCAAAAGCTTACTCAATCGTAAGAGGTCGAAATTTGCCTGCCGGAATTGCAGAGAACGAAAACTACGCTGTGATTTCATGCTACGCGGATCACCATGTTCAACTTGTAAATTCTGCGAGGTAACATGTGAGGTGGCTCAGAAAAAGATACAGTGTGAGTAAGTGTCACCACAATCTGGCAGTGTAACCATAAAATTTTAATTAGAGTTACATAGAGATTGTGCCTCTAGACTTTCTCTTGACAAAGTCTACTCGTCCTCTGTAAGAAAACGGTATTATGGGCACACGTGCCGCAGTCCTACTCCCAGCCAAAAAGATAAATCTGAAGGTATATACTGAATGCTATTGCCCTAGAGCCCTTATCCTCGGAGAATCAGAGACTGTGTGACCATTTGGTGGCTAGATTTTCTTTTAGGCTTGCCATAAATTAAATTATGCAATGGCTAAATCCCTTATAGCACCTGTTTGGATGGACAAACTGCCAACCCAGTATCAGGAGCCGAATATTTCTTTGATCGTGGGTTATTTGCCCTATTGCTTTGCTTCGAAGCTAGGCCGAAGCTAACTCGGGCTTAGACCAAGTTTGTACCAGCAGCCGATATCAATTTTTTGACAAATATCCTAGACGACTGCTCCACGGTGGATAAGGCTTTCTCGGGTACAGGTTTGAGCCCCTGTTATATGCTGATCCTAAAACTCATATTAATTCTACAAAAGAACTAGATCTAGAGAAACTGATTTACTCTTCTGATGACGCGGGTGGACATGATACTGTGGGTGACGGTCTTGCTCTAATACCGCGCGACGATAGAATAATTCCTACAATGGGAGTGGTTGAGTTGGAAGAAACTTCCACGATAACTGATATGATGGTGGCCCCTCAAGAAACTGTAGAGTCAGTTCCCGAAGATGATGGCTGGGGGAGCTTACTGCTCGAGATCGAAATTGTATGGAACGACTTTTCGTAATGGGAGCTTCTCATGTCCCAGCGAGGAGACACAGAAAGGAAGTCCTTAGCTAGGGGCTACAATTTCATTAAATATGTCACTTTGAAGTAGAAAATATAATAATTAAATGTTATTTGAATGGCTGATTATCTTGTAGCATCATAAATCCGACCGAATCCTGTCCTTTTTAACAGCTTCTTTTATAATCTTCACGACAGTTTCAGGCGTGGAAACATTCGGGCAATGTCCGCTATTACAATAATGAACGTCTACCTTCGACCCTGAAGCTTCCTCCACTCTCCGAACCCAGCTCTTTTGTAGTTGTGGTGGGAGGACTTTATCACTTTCGCATATGAGGTAGGAGACTGGAATGTATTTGTAGCCAGGGTATGTAAGCTCGCCGACAAAGCTTATTGACGAGTGATTGGTTTTTTTCGCTGTCCAAGCAAGACCTTCTTCGAATGGTATGTCATTGAAGCACAGCTCCGCGTTAAGAGTGGGATCTAGGCGCATGTAATCGCCCTGTAATTGCACCGGTAAGTAGATGACAAAAGTTTCAGTGGTAAAATGGACTTACTTCGATAATCGTATTGTCAATTTTGATCTGACCGTCAAGTTCGGATTTCAAGGTCCCGCCAACTTCGCAAACAATGGCTGTAAAATATATCAGGCGGATTATACCTCCATTCTGGCCTTGCGCCTGCCGATCGGATATTGATAAGTTTTTGACGCTTTCTGTCATTGGGATACCGCCATACGAATGCGAAATCAGTACAACTTCTTTACCTTCGTCAACAAGCGTCGTAGTGATTGAATTAATGTAACTAGCATCATCTGCCATAGTTGCTGGGAAACCATCATGAGGGGGTCCTATCGAAGGAAGGTGTGCAAAAACTACTTCAAAGCCTGAGATAGACAGTTGCTCTATCATTGTCAAATAGAGATCTATTCCACAAAACGAGCCCGGAATCAAAACAAGAGTAGGATTTATTGCTCGCGAAGCCATGATGGTAGACATCACTATTAGGCGGATGATTAAATAAAATGAAGATAGAAAGAGAGATTTCTGTTCAACTTCCTAAGTTCGATTATGCAGTACTCTTGTGAAACCCACTATAGTCGTGATAGAGCGAGATATTCCGAATGAGAGGGATTAGACCTATATGACTTTCGTATCGAGTCTACTGACATGATTCTTCGGTCCGAGGCCCGAGGAAAGCCAACCACGGGTGAGGTGTATCAAAACATCCGAGGCTGAGTAGTATAGTAAATCAGATTTTGGCACGTTGCGAGGAATCATATTGTCAAAAGAAACCATATGTCAGAAAGTGGTGCCTGGCGCTTAATTCTGACGGTGCTGGGGTGAACTAACCTAAATGTGGCACTTAGCACTCCAGGGAAAGTCAAAGTCTCAAACCCCCCTAATTAAACCCCATGGGGTCGCTTAATTGACCCCGCAATCTAGCAATAGTTCAATCGCTCCAGTCTCTTTATCACACCAATAGTCTTGTCTAACTACCCATTTATCTCCCTTCATGGCCTTGTAGCTGGATCTCTCGGTTCATATCTTGACTGTGTGTATAGAGCAGTGAGGAATAGTATATATACATGTAAGGCCCCACGATTCTAGCTTTTCAAACAATACATTGTACTCGAGCATTTTCTATTCCAAGCACGATATTATATTGTTATTTTAACATGGCAAACCTAACTTTGTACAACGTTGCAATCTGCTTGGTCGTCGCTATCGGTGGCTTTACATATGGTTTTGCATTCGCCGCGTTTGTAACCACTATTGGGGAGCCTGGCTTTTTTAGAGACTTTCATCTTGATCGTAAGTTTCCCAGACCAAATCGGTCAATTGGAAATAAGCCTTTTTCAATACTGACATTTCTTACAGCTCTCAGTTCGTACACAGCTACGTGAGTAACTACCGTCCTAGCTAGATTGCAATACTGACTGACAAATAGTGTGTTGGGGGCAGTAAATGCCCTTTTCTTGTTTGGCGCAGCATGTGGCGCCATCATCCAAGGTTGGGCAGCAGATTGGCTAGGCCGTAAGAAAGCTCTTGCTGTAGCTGCCGTTTGTAGTCTTATTGGCGGAGCAGTACAAACGGGTTCCGTTAATATTGTGATGATCATCATTGTGCGAATCTTGCAAGGCTTCGGACTTGGCATGATCATCTGTTTGGTGCCTTTATATACCACTGAGGTTGCTCCAGCGCATCGAAGGGGTGTCTTGGCCGGTATGACTGTTATGGGCTTTGGCTCCGGCTATACAATGTATGTACACTGCATCAGCGAGTAACATTGACCCAATGAGTGGATATTAATCTCCTCTAGCGATGCATATGTCTCACTAGCAGCGTATTATGCTCCAAGCCTTACAGTTCAGTGGCGCGTACCTTTGGCTATTGGTTGTGTTGGACCAATTGCTCTCCTCATTGGGCTTCCGTTCATCCCAGGTCGGTTATTTCGAGTGTTCTTATGCTATATTCTTCGTGAAAGCTAAACAGTTGATATAGAGAGTCCTCGATATCTCACATGGATTGGCCGAACCGAGGAGGCATGGAAAGTAATCCAGAGACTTCATCATGACCCTTCTGATCCAACAGAGTCCGCAGCTCGAGCAGAGTTCATCCAAATTCGCCGCCAGGTGGAGGCAGATAAGGAACAGAAGGCAGGATATGTCCAGATGTTCACAAAGCCATCTTGGAGGAAGCGTTCGATTTTAGCAATGCTTCTCATGTACGTGAATTCTATCAACTTCAGGGACTATCCAAGCTTACAATATTCTAGGTTTGCTACACAAGGCACCGGAGTACTTTCGTCCCGTTCTTGACTGTTGTTCATTCACTAACCTATTTTTAGATTTTTGGCATTACCACTTACCTTATTCCAGTCTCAACTACTTTAGGCATGACTGGAGTAATGCCTTTAGTCATATACGGTAAGCGTACAAGAGGTCATCTGTGGAGATTAATATTGTTAATAGTTGTTAGCTGCATATTCCACAGTCGGAACAACTTGTGTTTTCATTTGTTGCTTCACAGTAGATCGAATAGGTCGTCGAAAAGTTTTCCGTAGGACTCTCACTGCCCACATCCTCCGTATTACTCATTAATATCTTCAGTCGTCGGTTTTCCATGCCTGGCAATATGTCTGCTTGGAGAAGCACTGCTGCAAAGAAAATATCTCGGGACAGACAGTAAGGCTGGAAACGCAGCGTGTCTTCTATTCATGTTTCTTTTCATCGTATGCTTTCAATTTGTGGATGCGCCATCATTCATCTGGGCGGCAGAAATCTTCCCCACGACGCTCAGGGCAAAGGGCCTTGGCCTCACCCTCTTCGCATACTTCGTTGGCGCAATTACATGGAGTACTCCCAGTGCACTTGCGTTCAGAAATATGTGAGTCTTCAATAGCATTGAAATGCTACATTCCAAAAAGACTAGAGACTAATTGTTGCAGTAAATGGAGGATGTATCTCATCTGGTTTGCCTTGTGTATATTCTCTACCATCTTTGTATACTTCTCTATTCCAGAGACCAAAAGAGTCCCCGTTGAAGAGATCGGAGCTCTCTTTAACGATAGAGTTGTTATTCATCTTACGGAAGATGGACAAGGAATTGTAGAGAAGGACGGTCAGTTCAGTGAAATGGACCTTGGAGACGACCCTACTAGGGCTGAGAATACTGCGGCTGGAGACAAACCACTCGCTGTGCACCACGAGCATGTAACGGTTTGATATGCGGTGTTGAGATTCATGCTCTCTCATCTTCTTATTCTATCTCAGACAAAGACGTGGATAAGATTAATGAGTTCATCTCTCATAGATATATATAAGGCCTTACGCCTGAAACTTCAAGAATTAAGTCGTCGAATTCCAACTATAAGTTGCAACTTCACCCTCGCTTCACCTCAACCTCGCCCATACTCACCGACCTCCATTGTGCGCTCTCTACCGCCTCACCTCTGCTCACCCGTCTTGCCTGGGTGTGCTAATCCCCGGTCGTGCAGCTGTAGAGAGCGTTAACTCCTGGCGAGAAGGATTCAGGGTAGTCAGAACGAGCTCCAGGGGGCCCGTAATAGATCCCTGCTATCAGGATGAGCTCTTTGGCTTACCATCCTGGTGTTGAATATCAATGTTATTACAGCGGTGGAGTTGGAATTCTGCCATGCAATTCAGTTCTGATTCTACTCTCTGCCGCGATTCTTTCTCTTAAGTTCTCTTCCCTCGCACGCTCTCCTTGCTGTTCATCCAGATCATTCCTCTCTACTTTCAACGCTCTGCTTTTCATTATTGGAGTTCTGATCTACTAAGCCAGTAATTATCACGAAGACTTCTTACATTCTATCTACGGTAAAAGCTGTCGCGAAAGGGCGTTACCCATGTGCGATCGAGGAAATGCGCCAGAGCGGACCACCCACTTTACCAGTTCAGGTGAGACATACAATGATTCTGGGCTTCCACGTGTCGGAGCTCGGGGCGGACCTCTTTGATAATAGCATGGAGATCCTATAGGGCCCGGAATATTTTCTTTTCCAGCCCGATCGCATCTCCGAGCCAGATATCACCTCTGTTGGAATTGGGTGAGGTTAAGCATCGTCACAGGTTATAATTACAGTACGGTATCTATTACTCTAATATTTATATCCTTATTAGTAGATAGAGCTCTAAAAATTAGCTTTGTTACTACGATTATGAGATTATTAAGAAAGTATATCCGTATAGGACATTAAGTCACGATAATCAAAGCCGGTTTAAGAGTTTATACTAGTGCACAGTTATACTCTTATTTTGACAATAAAAAAAAACTATTATTCAAGCACCAAACACAACAAATTGCGCCCAGGACAATACTAACTCCGGATCTTCCGCTCTGATTGCTTTGACTGCTTCGTGGAATGCGAGTACTGGGATGTTGCGGTCAATGGGCTGCTTCTTTTGACACATTGACTTGAGCTGAGGGTGGCCATAGAAGACTCGCGCAACGCTTAGGGCATAATCATCCTCAGCTTGCCAGAGGGTGCCAATGACCTGCGGGAACCCGGCGACGTGAAAAGCCCCCGCGACGTGAATGACTTCATCTAAAAAGTTAAGGTTTTGTATGTCTGCAGTCTGACATGCGGAGAGATAGGCAAGCCAAGCAGACGAAGTGTTGACTTGAGAGATCTTGTAGATAGACAGTTTATCTACCGCATTTTGTTCTTTGTCGTATAATAAGATGTTTCCTTCAGAGGGATCATCGGCGTTTGGCTCGGCGTGACATGCGAAGTGAGCGACATTGAGGAAATGGAGTTGTTGCAGAACTTGGCGGGCCGAAGGCTTAGATTCCTCGGTAGCCTGAGGAAACGCGAGACGTAAAGCTTGCTTTTCCTGATTGACATGTACCAAAGGCGCTGCTCCTGGTGTATCAGGCATTGTGATAATAGCTGCTCGAAGTTCTGCAGATGACCCGCCCATAGCAAGGTTATTGATTTGCTCTCTGCACCATAAGAGAGATCGGGAGCTTACAGCATAAGAAGAGATAACATAGTTCATCGCAAAGTCTGTGGAATCTGCAGAATGGTCACCCGCAGCATGCAAGGGTAATAATCCTAGTGCTCCGGAAGTAATCCAGCACAGGCGTGGCAGACGAGAACCCGTCACATTCGGTTCTAGGAGGCCCAGGTGATTCAAAACAGGCTGTACAGCAGCCTTCCAAAGCCATTCAAGAACGTCTCGCAATTTAGAGTTGGAATTTCTGTATGTGCTGCTTCTGATTTTGGTAATCCTCTCCGGCCCTAGAAAGTTCTTCACTTGTGGGGCGATTTCTTCAGGAGAGAGGTGTGATAAGGGAATGCGCTCTACTCCTCCCTTGCTGACGATGAAAGCATCCGAGCTATATTTTGTTACATTAAAGGCAACTGCAAAATCTTCACCAATGAATTCGATGATATCTTCGTCAATCCTCGTCGCATTATCAAGATCGTGGTCCTTTGCAATCTCGTCCAGCGAATATTCAATGCTCCTTAATTCCTCAAGTATTTGCAATCTGATAGACGTCATAGCGTTCTTCGATAGATTAATGCCCTCAGAGCTCCTTGATGTAAAAGAGTTGCCTGCCAGAATAGTCTTGAGCTCTTCGTGACGTTCAAGAAGCGGCTTGGCCTTAGGGACGAATTCTAGTCTCGGGGAGTATGCCGACCTTTCAGCGATTGAAAGCTCAATAAGAATTGCTCTCCCACGTTCCAGAATGCGAAATGCCTCTGGCGCCAGCTTTCCCGCTTGCAGACCAATTGATGCTGCAGATTGACTCAAACCCACGAGTTGCGAAAGTACGTGCTGTTGATCACTCCTCTGCAATGCATTTCGGGTCAGATTATGGACCATATCTATGGCTGCGGCGAAAACATCGTACGCTTTTATCCATTCCTTTTGTTCAGCGTACAGAAATCCGCATTGCTGACCAGCGGCTATGCGTACTAGCAGATCGGCGTTGTCGCTGTAAAGCACTTCTTCACTCATCCGGATCGCCTCTTGAGTGTCATTTGGTTCTTTTCGTTGCCGCAAAAGATCTACTAGGTGGTTTTGATATGATGCGCTTGCTGAGTGGCTTTTTGAGACACCATCTACTGCTTGTTTTGCAGCATCGATCGCTAATTTGAGATATCCTCCAGATGGGGAGAGTTTGCTGGCATGATTAAGCAAGATAGCATACTGATCCAGAAACATTGATGTGTTCACTTCGTCGACAGCTAAATTAACAGCATCCGTAGCGTAATCCAACGCTTTTTGCAAAGCTTGAGGATTGCCAGAGCTATCTTCTCTTTCAAAATCGAGGCGATAAAGATAACTCAAATTGTGCGCAAGCCTGGCTTTATTAGGGCCTTCTATAGTTTTGTATATTGCCTCTGCATGGGAGATGGCTTGGTCCAAGGCCGATTCTGACATGGTATTTCTCTCAACCAATGCAATACGGAGTCCAGCAAGATTGCTACCGCAAACTTCTTTGACGCTGGGGTTCTCTGCGATGTTAAAGGCTTTCTGGGTTACGTTTATTGCCGCGTTGAGATCGCTCAGAACAAGATACAGTTCATAACGAAGCATTAGAGCGCGACCTTGGTTTCCAAGCCCTTGGGCTTGAACGTCTGGGTCAACGCCTGTTGTGGTGGCCAGTTCTTCTGAGAATTTGAGAGCCTCTTGCAGATGTTTTGCGCTTCCAAACGTTTCGAACATAGTGCATAATGTATTGACCAGATTGGCGTACCGCAAGAAGCGAGACTGCTCACTCATTGGTGCTTCTTCGGCAGCATTTCTGATTAATTCTAAGGATCTCTCCAAATCTGCTCGCTGACCTTTGAGTTCGAAGCGAGTTAGATAGATTGTTGAAAGGTCCGAAAGAATAGTTTGTCTCCCTAGAGGATTCTTCCTTGAAAGTTCGAGTGCTTGGTTGCCAAGATCAATAGCCTCGTCGCATGACTCCGAATTTCCAGTCTCATCTGCAAAATCTGACAACGCGTTGGCCAAATTGATAGAAGCTGCCATTTGATCATTGGCCGAAAGGCTTGACCTCGAGAGATAATCTCTCAAAAACAATATGGTCTCCTCTAACGGAGTCTCGCTTGCCTGAGAAGACATGACACAACTAACAAATGTTTGTTCAAATTGGACTTGCAGCCTTCGATACAGGATTGGAAAATTGTTTGCCCTGGCTGCTGTTGAGAGACTTGTAACTTTCCATACAGAATAGAATCCTACAGATCTTTGAAGGTTCTATATAATAGTCTGCCTGATCTGGCGGTACGTTTTCTTTTTTTTCCCCTCTTTTTTCTTCTTCGTGAAAGCCACGTACTATTGGTTCACCAGTTTCACATGTGTCATTCATTCAGCCTCAGTATTTGAATCACCTCTCATTCTCTATCAAACCCGTTTCTCTATCTCAATTCAATTATCTAATCCTGAGCACGATTCCCTTGCTCTGGGGATTTGACTGCTACATTGCATATCTTGTTAGGGTTTCCATGGTATATTTCTCAGCCTTGCTATCGATCGACAATCAGGGCAACAATGAAGTTTAAGCCGCAGGTTCTTCCCCGCCTCCTCAACCGTACTGCCATCGACGCTGGCTGCGTCATTGCCAACCCAGAGCATCCGCTTCAACGCAAATACAATTCTTCCGACATTGAAATCTCTGAAAACGCCGGCAACCTCGTCATAACGCCTGGCTCAACGTATCAAGATCTTCAAAGACACGATCGCGGCGCTGGTCTATCAGTACTTCTCGCACAACTTGTCAAAACGTCGTTATCAGCAGATGCGCAACAGGATTTTTCACTCAGTACTAAATTAGTCAAGACATACGAGCTAGTCGACTCTGACACCATCTTTGAGTCTCTTTGTGAAGAGCCAGACTTCCAAAAATGGTTAGAAAAAACGGTGAAAAAGTCAGACGCGTACTTCGTCGTAGGCATGCAGACGCTGGCCGACGCAGACATCAATCTTGGCACGGCACGGAAGATAGATTCAGAAGCGTCTATAACAGTACCCGAACCGAGTTCCGGTGGTAGCATAAATGTGAAAGCATCTGGGAGCATGAAAGATGAAAAAGGACGAGAGACGGCGTTCACAGCGTATGGGGAGCAGATATATGACATTGAAGTTCGGAAGATCAAATTTGGTGTTTTCGGGGCCAAAGAGACTGAGAATAGTGAGCTGTCGACAAAGCAAGTTTGGCTCTCTACCCTCAGGACTCGGGATAGCGAGAGCGATCAACCGGTCCAGGTGCAGGCGACTCTTTCCGATGATGAAGGTGGTACAGATCTTATCATTGTGTCTGAGGATGATTCGGGATCGGTTTTTGCATCTGCGAGGACCATCGCCATTCTATCTGCGAATGATTAACATGCAGGATTGGAAGACGTGGAAATGAGCACCTTTCTTGTGATCCGAGGGATATTTCCTTAGTAAGAGTTAATGAAATTCGGACTGCTCCGGTTTGAGGTACGGATAAAAAACGTACATTACCCTGTATCACGTTAAAGAATAATGCTTTCGAGCTGATTATTTCACGGCGTAGTCTTGCAAACCAAAACAGTCCGAATCGTAGTACTACACTTCGGACTGCTTCTATTTAAAGTACAAATAAAGTCAAAAGCATACTCAAATTTAGCTAACTTCCGGTTGAATAACCCCTGTAAACTATGTGCGAATGGACTAGAAGAGACCCAAATTGGCTCCGGCAAGAACCTTTAATAAGTTCGACAGGGGAGCGAGAACAGACACCATTATGATATTTTAATAGGTCCAAAGACGTGACTGTGTTATAAGCAACAATATCTGCAAAATTTTGTGTATAAATAACGTAAAAACTATAACCGATTCTTGAGGGAGCCAGAAAACGCCTCCCTAAGCATATCCATCCACTATCGCTCTCACCTTCGACTTACCCTTTACTCGCCATAACTCACCCTTGGCCGCCGGTAAGGCAGCTCTGCTCACCTTTCTCAACAGAATCAGATTTTTTTCACGTTAGGATTGGCGTATAATAATGAGCTGTTATTTTCACTGGGCATTCCTCTCATTGTCTGACAGCATGTTGTTCTATTTAGTGACGATATAATTCATCAGATCGAGGACCGTCTTGTAAACCTTACTAAGATTATTCAATTTCTCTTGTCGTTCATTTTCGGCTCGATAGTCAGGATTCTATAGCTCGTCATGCTGCTGTTTAAGCACTCGAAGGAAGCTTTGAACTCGGCGTGCGAGTTCACCATATTTACTGAGGGCTTGTCTCGATCCTTGAGCTAACCTTCATAATATATGCACAAGCGCTACTCCGTCACTTATTGAATAGCCAAAGCTCATTGCTACCGTCAATCAACCGCAAGGCTGTGTAGGCACGAGGCTCACTATGGTGATGTGAGGACATTGAGGTTCAAGGAACACCCTGACAAAGGTAAGAAACTTGAATGAATGGTGATTTTGCTCTCGTCCAGAATTTTTCCAAAGATCTATGGAAAAACTAGGAACAAAAATCAGGACTGGGAGTTGAGGACTGCAGTTGTAAGGCAGCGGGGCAAGGCGCAATCGAGTGGGTAATCCCTGAACGTGCATGCTGTGAGTTGGTGACACAAGTTGACAGCAAAGCATTATCAGACCAAAGAAAAAAAGGCTCCCAGAATATATATACGGCAAAGCCTCTCTTTTATTTCTGGAGCCTGATACCTGCTAATATCTAGCCTGCTCGCCTGATACCCCCAACAAGTGACGCTTATCGACGCTCACAGTGAAATTTTGCTGGTGAGATATTTTAGATTATATCAAGTTAAAGCTTGGTATCTTAATTATCTTGCATATACCAAGGAGCCGTAGTTGAACTCCCGCAGCCTTGTGCAATGGAGGTCTTTATCCGGGGCGTTCCCAATCGAGGCAAAGAGCAGAAGATTAGACAGTTCTTTCAAGAAGTTCTGGACGGTCTCGGGCTTGAAGATTGGGTATTCCAGAAGATTGGCAATAAACCCTTGGCCAAACTAATCTTCCTTCGGCCAGCTGATGCTCAGAGATTTCTTGCCATCCATGGACAAGAAAACAATTCTTTCAATCGCGACTATTTATTGCAAGTGGGACAGAAAAACCTCAAGTATAACGGGAGATCTCTCTTCTGTAGTGTCAGCAACAGACTGGATCAATTTGCTGTCGACAGTTTGAAGTATGAGTCCAACTTGAAAGAGGAGCGGAGAGTATTGCAAAAAGAATCCAAAGACATCAGTTCCAGGAAGAAAGATCGAGAGTGGCTGTGTACTTCGATCTCGTGCGGACTTTGGGATTTCGTCGACTCGAAAATCGTTTTCATGTCTTATTTCACGATGGAAAGTTCAGCTGCGATGGCTTTCAAGTCTAGATCAATCGTGATCGAGACCAACACCTCACAAAGTCTCGTTATGCCCTATTCCAGTATCGAATCCATAGCGTGGCATTCTCTTCCAGTCCCGAATATGGTATGTACCTTGCGTGAAGCCCCGAGGTTCTCACGAAAGCAAGCCGAGAATGAGGGCCTGGAAGCTCTCATGGAAAGATTATTCGATGATAGTGACATGTTCTCTCAAGCACCGGATGCATACCGAGTTGCGGGATTGAATGAAGAGCATGACAAGATATCTGGAGGATGTAACGTGTATCGCATAGTTCTAGCCGATTGCAGCGACATGTCAGAGCAGATTGCATTGTTGGACGATATTCAAAATATTCCAACCATCGTGCACCGTGAAGTTCCCGCCTTGGAAGGAAGTCAGCCATATACAACAGAGCTGCGTCACTTCCTGGAACGACTTTTATCAACCACCCTCTCGTTTCCAGTTAGATTTCAAGTTGAGCGACTGGTTCAGAAATTCTACCTAACACCCAAGAGAGTAACTGAAATTCTTCCCGCCATTGAGGTACTGTTCAAACGTTCCGGTGAACGAGTTTGTGTCAGTATCTTGCGTAACCTGTTTCGAGGAATACCATACACAGGCCCAGATGCCGACCCCGAAATATTCGGCAATGATCCTCTATGTAAGACCATGGCCGAAATTGAGACCAATTTCAGGCAAGAAAGATTCTTCCTCGAAGACTCCATCGCCCCTGATCAAGTGGCTGTTGTCCATAAAGTGACGATCACCCCTTCCAGTGTTTATCTTGACGGCCCCGATGGAGAAAGCAACAACCGAGTTTTAAGGAAGTACGCCAGCTACCAGGACTATTTCTTAAGGCTTCATTTTTGCGAAGAAGATGGCTCCCCCATCCAGCGCAACCGAGATATCTCAAATGCGAAAGTATACTACCGATTCAAAACAATTCTCACAGATGGGTTAATGGTCGCGGGAAGACACTTTTCTTTCCTAGGACATTCACATTCTTCGGTTCGCGCTCAGGCTTGCTGGGCGGTAGCACCTTTTTGGCACGGCGGGATCCAACTGAACGATCGTGGTATCATCAGAGAGATTGGGGATTTCTCTGAGTTCCGGTGTGCCGCCAGATGTGCAGCACGTATCGGCCAGGCTTTTTCTGATACAAGAGATGCCCTGACTCTAGCTCCTGGAGTTGTCCGAGATAATGAACTTCGAGACGTGAAGAGAAATGGCCGAGTCTTCAGTGATGGCGTTGGCATAATTTCCATGGAAGCTCTGAAGCTAGTTTGGAAAGATCTGTATCGATGGAAGAAGAAGCCAACCGTCTTACAAATAAGGTATCAAGGTATGTTCTGCTATTATTTCTTCAAGGCTTTTCTGTTTGGACATCGTAATAACATTTTAGCTCTGCAGGTGCCAAAGGAATGCTATCGTTAGATACGCGCCTTCAAGGGACATCTATTCTTCTACGTCCGTCAATGACAAAATTTATGGGCTCAACTTCAAATGATCTGGAAATATGTTCAGCAGGACACAAGCCTATTCCGTTATACCTGAATCAGCAAGTGATTAAGATTTTAGAGGACTTAGGAGTGCCACCGATAGTGTTTCTAAATTTACAGGCGAAGGAAATCGAACGCCTACGCCGTGTCACATCAAGCACAGGCAACGCGGCGCAATTCTTGAAGGTCAATTCAATAGGCGACAAGTCTCATATTCCATGGTTTTTTGACAAACTTTCCAACCTGGATCTAGCTTTTCAAGACGATAAATTTTTGACAGATATCGTTGAAGCAGCTGTTCTGATTCAGTTGCGAACACTCAAGTACAAAGCGCGAATCCCAGTGAGAGATGGCTTCACTTTGCTTGGAGTCATGGATGAGACGGGGATTCTTGAAGAAGGCCAGATTTTCTGCATTGCAGATGTGGATGAGGAGTCCAAGGTTTTTACCGCGAAAGATGGTGGAAAAGTAGTTATAACGCGTTCTCCAGCACTTCATCCCGGCGACGTTCAATTGGCGAAGGCCGTGACAGTTCCGAAGGACTCGCCTTTGATGAAGCTTCGCAATTGTATCTGCTTTAGTCAAAAAGGATCTCGAGATCTGCCAAGCATGCTCAGTGGTGGCGATCTTGATGGAGATGATTATCACATTTTTTTCCACCCGGATATCCGACCCCCCTCTGCGAACATATGTCAGCCCGCTGACTACCCGCGGGTGAAACCTGTCGAGCTGGGAAGACCGGTTGAAAAAAGAGACATGATAGACTTCTTCGTGAAGTTTATGGAGACAGATCAGCTTGGATACATCAGCAATGTCCATAAAATGCTAGCTGACCAAAGTGTACAAGGGGTCAAAGATCCGGATTGCATCAAATTAGCTGGAATGGCTTCAACGGCTGTTGACTATTCGAAAACAGGAAAGACGGTAAGCTGCAATTTTCATTTTTATTCTAAACTACTGAGAAAATTGTTAGGTTGAAGCACCCATGCCGCCACACAGCCGATGCCGACCACATTTCATGGCACCAGGGCCTTATGTGGAGATAATGGAGGACAAGCCCGTATCTTTCGACCAAGAATTCTCTAATGAGAGTAATACTGGCGATAATGATAATGGACCTATCTTTAGGTACTACCGTAGCAAAAAAGTGTTAGGCAGACTATTTGATGCCGTTGACGAGAAGAAGATCTTCGACGATGTCAAGCAGGCCGCAAAAGAGTATTCGGTACACAAAATGGACAAAGGCTGGAACCCCTCAGAATCAACATTGCTGTTCATCTGGAATCATATTCAAAACACGACTGAAAGCATTAATTGGAAGATCCATATCCCTCGTGCAAGAGGGATTCGCGACGAGCAAGTTTCTCCTCTTCTTATGAATCACCCATGGCACTTTTGTATTTTCATCTAACAATCAATGACAGATACGAGGACGCCCTACTCGAATTAATGTACGAATATGGTCCTCGGCCGAAGGTTCCACTCTCCGAAATCGAGGTTTTCATTGGCAATATCTTGGGTAGAAGAGGTGCCGCGACTCCGCGCCAGCGCGAGTTGTCTATGTCAATGAAAGAGCGTTTCGAAGATGTTTTGTCATCGACAATTAAATGGATGAATGGACAAGATCTCGAAGTCGAAAACTTCCACGAAGAAACCGATATGAAAGAGAATGAGAGTGCATTGGGAGCAAGTCTTGCTTGTTTGTGGCTCGCTTTGAATAAAACGGCCAGAAGTGTGGAGGCCGGCAGGAAGGGCAAGGTGAGATTGAAAAGTTTTGGATATGTTGCTGCGATCGTATGTCTCAAAAAATGCATCTAGTTGGTCTGTAGTAGCTTTACCATATTGGAGGAGAGGATCTTTAAATGCCAACATGGATGAAGTCGGACATACAGGTGGTTCATATAATGCTCCCGAGTATCAAGAGAGCATAATAAACGGAGATAGTCAGTCTTTTCAATAAATATTTTTACAGTGTCCATACACTGAGAAATATTTAGTGTACTGGAACTGCCACAGAATCGTGGGGAGGCTTGGAGAGAATATCGAGCCACAAAATTAACCTGCTCTCAAATCTCCATCACCGCTCTCGTGTTCTTTGGTATACCTTCCAGGGCATGTAAAGTTTGTATTCCTATTGGCTAATTAGCACCCTGTCATGTATTGATTGCTTTTTCGAGACTGGCGAGTTCAGCTGAGGCTCGCCATATCACCCAGCCTCGTCCGAATCTGCAACATCGGCATTCATATCTTTCACACACCTCTCCTCAGCTTGAATCTCTATTGCACAATCACTGATAGAGACATCCTTCCGTCAGTTATATAGCTACATGCTGGTCCTTCCATGGCGTCGCAATCACAGGCGCTAGTTCAGGACCGAGATAGCCCGCTCCAGCAAGATGGGCTCTGTATTTTGTCACTTGGTAGGTTGCCCAAATTTCTAGCTTTTATCCGATCTTTTTGTCTTTCAAATAAAGTTATAGGTTTTCATCTGTTAATTTACTGATCCAGACGGCGGAGGAGTCCGGGGGCTCTCTACACTTCTTATTCTCAAGGCGTTGATGGCCAGGGTAAATACAGAACGGAAGAAGGATGGGAAACCAGCTGTCAAACCCTGTGAGCTTTTCGACTTGATCGGTGGAACGAGCACAGGAGGGTATGAATTTTCATAATACTGAGAGATTTATCTGACTCTATTAGTATCATTGCGATTATGTTAGGGCGCCTGGAGATGGACGTCGATGAATGTATCGCAACGTATACAGATATGTTTGAAACAATCTTTGGGAGGAAGAGTTTGCCAGTCAACAGGTGGGGAAATATCAAGGGTCGATTTAATTCTACCGCTCTCGAAGAGCATATCAAAGCCATTCTTTCAAAGCGTGGTTTTCCCGAATCGGAACCTCTGAATGATGGGAAAAAGAGATGCAAAGTGTAGGTTGTTCCTTTTTCACATGGAATTATTTTTAACAAAACGGTAGAGCTGTGTGTGCAAAAGATGTTCAGATTACGGCAACCGTCCTCCTAAGATCCTACGACTCGAGGGATGCTCTTAATAATATTCCGGCAACCATATGCGAAGCTGTGCGAGCGACATCTGCTGCAACTAGCTTTTTTGAGCCAGTCACGATCGGGCCAAGCGAACGAAAATTTGTCGACGGCGGATTGGGTACAAATAATCCGGTCGAGCAGTTATGGAATGAGGCGCAAAATATATGGTGTTATGATGAGGGAGTGGATTTGAGCGGGGTACTAAAATGTTTCATATCAATCGGAACAGGTGATCCTGGGAAAAAACCTATTGCCGAGGGGCCTCTGAAATTCTTTTCAGAGACTTTGAGAACTATTGTGACACAGACGGAAGAAACAGCTAAAGTGTTTATGCAAAGGCACCGGGTGCTTTTTGAAGGAAAACGCTACTTTCGATTTAACGTCCAGCAAGGCTTGCAAGGAGTTGGGTTAGAAGAGTACCAGAAAAAGGCGCTCATAGATGCTGCTACAGCTGAGTATATGGATGGACAAGAAACGAAAACAGCTTCTCAACAATGCGCTTTGAATCTCAAGCAAAAGATATGTACGTGATTATCGGCTTAGCTTAGATTTTCTTTAATCGAAAATCACCCAGAGTTTTCAATTTTGCTAATCGACCCAAGTTCAACTTGAATTTTCAACGAAGAATATCATTCAGGTATAACACCATCCCTATACTATTCTACAAATTTATTTAACCAAGCTTAGTGGAATGATAACCAGCGTAAATCTTCTGTAGATAGTGAGTATCGAGATAATGATGTTACGGTCGCCTCTAAACAAGTTGTAGAGAAAAAACCCATCACCTTGATCCCCTTTAACCGAAATAGTAATCTCGTGAATCGAGATGCTGCTTTCAAAGCCTTGGACTCCCTACTATCTTCATCGTCACGCGATCGTTCAGCTGTAATTTGGGGCCTCGGCGGATCTGGGTAAGTCGGAAGTGCACCTAATTCCTGTAATACCAACTTAAATTTTTCCATAGAAAGACTCAGATTGCTCTTGAATACGCTTATCGCCGACAAGAAAACACTTCCTGTTCGGTGTTCTGGGTCCATGCAAATTCAGCTGAAAGATTCGCTCAGGACTATAGCAAAATTGCTGAGATTGTCGGTCTATCACGAGACCTAGCTGGTGATGACCAACTGCGCTCAGTCACCACATGGATAGAGCAGCAAACAAATTGGCTCCTTATTCTCGACAATGCAGATGACTTGAGAATTTTCAAAGAGTCTCTCGAAGGCCCAAAGGACGACCAATCACCAAGTCCAGAGCTTCTTCAATTCGTACCAAAAACTAAGGAAGGAACAATCATCTGGACCTCTCGGGATGGTGGCATTCTTGGTAGTATCGTTAGCGTCAACCGCGGCATTGAAGTCGGCGCCATGACGAACCCGGAATCTTGGAAGATGTTCCAAAGCTTGAGCGGAAGACCTGGTCAAGAAAAACCATCTAAAACCGAAGAGGAGCTTTTAGAACTCCTAGAGAGATTGCCGCTTGCTATCGCACAAGCCGCTACATACATTCGAAAGACCAAAGTAACCTCTCAGACATACCTAGAATATTTCAACGAATCAGAGGCTCGTCAATCAAAACTTTTAAGTACAAAATTCCAGGACCCGCACCAGTTTATTCCAAATAGCGTGATGGCCACCTGGATCATTTCAATGAAACAAATTGGTCAGGAAAGTAATTGTGCCCAAAAGATTCTGAACACTGTTGCCTTCTTCGACAACAAGGACCTGCCATTCGACCTTATCAAAGCTGCTGCTGGTCCCGATTTCGATGAAATTGAGGTGTTGGAAGCTGCAGGCCGTCTTATTGATTATTCATTCTTACAAACTCAAAGGAGGGTAGATGAGAAGTTGGTAGCTTATACACAGCATCGTCTGGTAAATCTTGCCACGCGACGAGCACTTTCCCCTGTACAAACAGACTCACTTTCGGGTGAGGCGTTACGAATTATAACAAATATATTTCCTCCAGGAGAACACCGGGACTGGCCTGTGTGTAAATTATATTTACCACATGCATTAAAGGTTTCTACGTACTTGCAAGCCCAGGGTTATAATGATCAAGCGCCGGAGCTTCTAGTATGTGTAGTCAGGTATTACCTAAGTCAACACCAGTCCAAGGAGGCTGAACAGCTCGGACTAAAAGCCATTAAGCTATGTAAGGAGGTTCTTGGCGAGAAGCACCCTGACACAACCTTAGCTATGGCTCAACTTGCATCTACGTGGTGGCAGCAAGGCAGATCGAACGAGGCCGAGCAGCTTCAAGTAGAAGTCCTTAAGCTACGGAAGAAGGTTCTTGGCGAGAAGCACCCTGGCACAATCGTAGCTATAGCTCACGTTGCAGCTACGTGGTGGCAGCAAGGTAGATACGACGAGGCCGAGCAGCTTCAAGTAGAAGTCCTCGAGCTACAGAAGGAGGTTCTTGGCGAGAAGCACCCTGACACAATCTTTGCTATGGCCAACCTTGCATCTACGTGGTTTCAGCAAGGCAGATCCAACGAGGCCGAGCAGCTTCAAGTAGAAGTACTTAAGCTACGGAAGGAGGTTCTTGGCGAGAAGCACCCTGACACAATCCAAGCTATGGCCAGCCTTGCAGCTACGTGGTTGCAGCAAGGCAGATCCAACGAGGCCGAGCAGCTTGAAGTAGAGGTACTTAAGCTACGGAAGGAGGTTCTTGGCGAGAAGCACCCTAAGACAATCCAAGCTATGGCTAACCTTGCAGCTACGTGGTTGCAGCAAGGCAGATCCAACGAGGCCGAGCAGCCTGGATTAGAAGTACTTAAGCTACGGAAGGAGGTTCTTGGCGAGAA
>JAPZPC010000041.1:28705-237809 GCA_037952705.1 Haplographium delicatum
CAGCAAGGCAGATCCAACGAGGCCGAGCAGCCTGGATTAGAAGTACTTAAGCTACGGAAGGAGGTTCTTGGCGAGAAGCACCCTGACACAATCTTTGCTATGGCTAACCTTGCAGCTACGTGGTTGCAGCAAGGCAGATCCAACGAGGCCGAGCAGCTTGGATTAGAAGTACTTAAGCTACGGAAGGAGGTTCTTGGCGAGAAGCACCCTAACACAATCCAAGCTATGGCCAGCCTTGCAGCTACGTGGTTTCAGCAAGGCAGATCGAACGAGGCCGAGCAGCTTCAAGTAGAAGTCCTTAAGCTACGGAAGAAGGTTCTTGGCGAGAAGCACCCTGGCACAATCGTAGCTATAGCTCACGTTGCAGCTACGTGGTGGCAGCAAGGTAGATACGACGAGGCCGAGCAGCTTCAAGTAGAAGTCCTCGAGCTACAGAAGGAGGTTCTTGGCGAGAAGCACCCTAACACAATCTTTGCTATGGCCAACCTTGCATCTACGTGGTGGCAGCAAGGTAGATACGACGAGGCCGAGCAGCTTCAAGTAGAAGTCCTCGAGCTACAGAAGGAGGTTCTTGGCGAGAAGCACCCTGACACAATCTTTGCTATGACTAACCTTGCATCTACGTGGTTTCAGCAAGGCAGATATGATGAAGCCGAGCAGCTTGAACTAGAAGTTCTCAAGTTACGGAAGGAAGTGCTTGGCGAGAAGCACCCTGACACAGTTCTAACTATGGGCAATCTTGCATTCACTTGGAATTGCCAAGGGAAGTTGAATGAAGCTGAAGAGGGCTTGATAAAGGCGCTAGAGCTCCAAAGGGAGCTGATTGATGATAGACATCCAAAAACTGTTCTTACCATGTCCTACCTAGCTACGGTTCAAAAACAACTAAAGTCTAGATCCCAGGAAGAAAGAACAAAACCCATGTTGGGTATGTCACCAGGCGCTTCAAACCATCTTCCAATTGAAGAAATTGCTACTCAATCTCATGGAAGCAAATGGAGAAGACTTCGATCACCCTGGAAGCAAAGATTCAAGCCGCACTAGATCTTGATGTACCCATAAGTGCACGCTTAGATTTCCCAACCCGTTGGGTAGAACTGGCGAGACTGGCCAGCCGCTGAACGCTAGGCACACCCCACACTGCGACTTGTCGCTTGTTCACCCGAAATCTTTTAAGCCCGTCGCTCACTCACATTACTCAAATACAATTACAACAGCCTCTTCGAGTATTATGTTATTTTGCCATGATCGAAACTGAAGACAGATTCTTCAGCGACGGTGGCGGTTACTTTGGCGCGGCAGAAAACCCCAACACCGAAGCTTTTCTGAACGTCTGGGATTGGGATCAACTGCGCATGGTCAAGCTCAAAGGGACCGCCAAGATCTTCCCACCTGATGAGGGCCACGAAATAGAAATTTTGGCGCAATTCGCCGACTACCTCTCTCCGGAAGTTCGCGCAGTTAACCTTGACGATGATGGACTCATTACTAGAGTCTCCACAGATCCGGACGAGGATGAAACTATCTTTGTCCCATATTTTCGCTTCGCGACTATCCCATCACTTGCCGATTGCCGTGTAATCCAATACTCCAAACTTCAAGAGCTCGATCGATTAGGACCAGGTGTTGATCTCTCATCCTACGAAGATGAGTCCGGGAATCCTCAAATAGTTGCCTTCAAATTCAATTCCTGGTGGAAGCCTGTGAGAATGCAGATGGCCTGGGATGAACTACACCTTCTGAAAAGTCTGCCTCCGCATCCCAATCTACTACGGCTCGATCGTGTTGTCCTGGAAGACGTGGAGTCTCGTGTGATTGGATTTACAGCCAAGTACATCCCAGATGGAACTCTCGAAACTCTAAAGGTGCCTTTTCGATTTGAGTGGCTACAACTTACTCAAGTTGTAGACTTTCTCAATCTGGAACTAGGAATTATGCATCAAGACATTGCACCCCGAAATCTGCTTATCGATCCAGACACACACAAGCTCGTCCTCTTCGACTTTAACTTCGCTGCATGCGGAAAGGATAGGTTGGTAGAAGGTCGGGATGACGTGTCTAGTGTTGTATTCACACTATACGAGCTTGTCACGAACGATACACACTTCACAAGCATCCCTCCGTGGGATCGAAATATAGACATGGTGCAGAGCCTTTCAGAGTGGCCCTGTAACCGTGAACGAGATCATGATGTATCAGTATTCCGCAACTTTTTGAAAGAATGGGTAGCGAAACGAAGATCCGATAGGGTTATGGAACGATATCTCAATGCACCCAATCAGCTTACATGGCCGGACCTACCAACCCCGCCCGAGTACAATGTCCCCTACGAAGTAGGAAAAACCTTGGATGGACAGCCTAATTTGGTAACAGGCGTGCGGACGCGACGTATTGCAATGGAGCTAGGGCAGTATTGCTTTCACTGGGAGAGGCCACCGCAGAACAGGTTGTTAAAGAAGAAGGAGGGTGAAAATGCCATGCAGTAGCCGATATATAAAGGACAGCTTTGAGTTACACCAATCCAAGGATAGATGAAATTTTTTGTTCTTAGCTGATCCGGTAGGAGCGCTGGTGCTTTCTAGTAAAAATAGAAATGGAAAATGATGAAAAAAGAAAAGATTTTTTTAAGACACCTCGAGCATTTTCTTATAAAGTTCTCTTTTGATCATTTTACCTTTAGGTCGTCAGAGGTTTCTACACCGTTCTATGTAGTCTCAGAAACCACACGACTCAAACGATCGTAATGCGTTCTTTCTTCGCGTCTCCGCTGTGAAACCATGCCGGATCAATAGCGGCGATGCCAATTCGCTCGTATTCCTCCAAATTCCTGCCCTTCCTCAAAACCAACACATTTTCTTCGTCTTCCAACACGTACAAGCATGCAACTCCTTCAACCGACAAAGGCGCGGGGGCAAACTCCGCAAGATCTAAAATAAATCGTCCCAAAGATCTAGTTCCAACGCGTAGCCTCATCAGCAGATTGGCATTGTCGTTCTCGCGACACATCTCTGCCCTTATTATCACGCCAGTGATTTTCATTCGCCCTTCCTTGAGCTGTCCATATGGATTTTTTCCCTCGGGTAAGAGCTCGAACTTAATGTCCTCTATGGCACAGTTCAAGCTTAGGGAACTGCCACTGGATCGCGATGGGGCGACGATCTTGATACGTCCTTTCAAAGAGGCCCAGCTCCAAGTTGGAGCAGTATATTTCGTGGGTCGAGAGAGGCTGCCAGTTGAGTACGGACGCCATAGTAATCCCTCGGCAATACTACCACTTAAGAGACCCGCAAAGTATTCTTGACCATGTCTTTGGCAAAAGTAAGATGCCAGGCCAGATAGAGCAGGTAGCTTGTCAGACTCGAAAGTGAGATCTTTGATAGAGAAAGCTTCGGCAATCCCCAGCCAGTGGTCTACGAAGAGCGTATCTTCCCAACTCTCGGTCACCTGGATATGTTGAGACACGGTCTTGATATCGCGATTAACCTCGTGAATTTGCATGGACTTGCAATTCTTTGCAATTTTAGTCTAAGATTGTGAGACCTGGTCAAATGTGACTTACCCAGAGTAGTTGATCAGGGGCATAGATAACCTTCCTTCGCGACAACATCAGCTCTTGCAGCACCCATCCTCTTGTCAGCAGATCCAAGTTATGAGAGTGGTGTCTTGTCCGATCCATATACCGAATGAACCAATTCCCGTCCTGCCTCCAGTCACGACTGTAGTAATCCATTTCGATCGTTGGCAGAGCCAAACTTGGCTGCCGGTGCAAGAATCCTTCTGGCGCCGATCTCTGATTGGGACTATTTATGGATGTGGCCGCCATGATGGTAATAGTAGACTCGTTATAAATCTTGCCCATGACCATAGACTGTTCATTCCAGTCGTCAGAATCGTCTTGGATAATACAGAGAGAGTCTATCCAGAGATAACGAAGTCCTAACCTCCGCGTCACTGTGACCGCATCTTGGAAGGTAGGCGGTAGATCCTCAAAGACGATCTGTTGCCTGTGGTCATCAATGGAGGACTTGGTAGTTTTGAAGTGCTTTGAAGGATCGAGAGGCCATCTATGGCTCAGGGCGACATATTGACCCTCGATATTTGGAGAGTCCATCAACCGAAGTCTTGGATCAGCCGAGTCTCCAACATCGACGACTCGCCGTGGGAGCTTCACACTCTCATCTTGACTTATATCGGCCGGAGCTTCTCCTACCCCACCAATCCTACAATTTGGGTGCGTCTGTTCACAATTACTCAGCCACTTAGTTATCACATCGAAGTGCGCCTGGCTTCCAGTCTCTAATGGAAGCCTGCCGGCGACAGCATTGGACCTCGCTGCTTCTGATTCTGAATCCGCAAAAGCATGTAATGTCACGAAAAGATCTCCACATTGCACGAGGATACTGTAGAGTTGAGGGGCTTCAACGGTGTGGTCGGTAAACAAATTAATCACGCTTCCCAGTAGCACCGGGGCATCTTCTCGCAGGGGCCGATTTCCCTCGAGGTTCAGCCTATTGTCCAGAATTGCATCTCTCATCAACCTACAAAGTTCGCATTCGATAGCGGACTTCTGTAGAAGTGAGAAGCTTTGATGATGCGGATTGCATTCCTCCGGATCCAGCAATGTCCTGTCATCAAATCTGACAGGCTTCAATGTCCATGGCGTGATTTGCTCGCACAGCATACAAAGAGGCATTATGATAAACGGTGATTCATGATTGTTCCTGATTGTTAAGAAGTCGCTCTCAGGGGGTTTGACGTTGCAAATCTTGCACCGCCGCAGTCCTACATGAGAAACCTGAGCGTCACGTGCTGACGACAAGTCACGTGCCAATCGGTATCCTCTATTCATACTCCTCAGTATTCTCGCTTTCACAGAGTCTAAGCCTCTAATTTAGGCCTCCAGGCCTTAATATTGGGCGCCAGGTGGCAATTGCCCCCGATTAAGCCACCAAATCTTTCTAATCATCAAACCGGGGGTAAACGTATTGCCATTTTTCAAGTTTTGCCTACTCACCGAGTCACGTGGGACTTGAATAAAAGGGCAGGCTCCGCAAGGACCCTTGATAAGTGCAATAGGAGTGTGAGAACGGATACCGTCATGACATCTTAATAAGCTTAGACTGCAAAACCGGGCCTGACAATAAATTACAGCGCTCCATTCTACTTCCCGCTATCGAAAAGAGCTAAAATATCTTCAAGTACTGCATCCTCAACCAAGTGTGCCACGGAGAAAAGGAGTTTCTGGGAATCCTCGAAGCGGAGATTGTTGGGCCTAGTCGGTTTGGCTAAGTTCAATGGCCATATTGAATTAACTGTTTTCCTGATATATATATATTGTTTTTTTTTCGCTGCAAGGATTCTGTGATTGAAAATTAAGGAAAATTCTTCTTCGATCAAAAAGATAACTCCGGGTTCGGGACTTGCTATTGCTGCGGATTTCTCGCCCTAAAAAATGATAAATCGATTCATTGGAGAGAAGCGTAAAGATCATGACGGTGGTGAAGAAAAAGAAAGTGGTGGCTTTGTTGAAGAGGGTTTCAGTAGCGGATAAATTTCCAAAATATAAAGAGTTGTTCATCTATCGCTGCCGCATATATAGATTTTACAACTGGGGATTGTTTATACCAGAGAACGGAGTGCTTTCGGGTTAGGAGTTGGTTGAAATGTATATGTGCGTTAAATTTCTAAATACTAAGCACATGATAACGCCAATTACAATATTCGTAGTCTAGTTAATGCCGGCTCTTCAATTTATGTTGTGAGGGTATTAATTACCGCCTCTCTAATTCTCGCTCACTTTTATACGCCCCGCTTCTTGAACCGAACCATCGGGCCATCCATATGGCTTGTGAAGTAACTCTGGAACTGGAATTCACTGGCTCTCTCTCTTCCCCAACCCATGCCCTTTTTACCCTCCCCCATAGTCCCTACGCCCTCAAAGTCCAGACTCCAGAAGACATTCGCCATGGTGAGTAACAACTCCATGAGAGCGAAGTTCTTGGCGATACATTGTCTGGGGCCAACAGAGAATGGAGCGAAAGACCTGTTCATGACTTTGATGCGTTCTTTCTCCTCCTCGCTCTCATCCCGCGAGATCCAGCGCTCGATGTCGTATTTGTACGGATCGGGAAAGGCTGCGGCGTCGTGGTGCAACGAGTAGATTCCCGCACCGACGTTAAGGCCTGCGGGGATGTGTTCGCCGTCGACCATGCATCCCCCAGGCTCCGTCTCGCGCCATAAAGGCTGCGCGACAACAGGTGACATACGCATGGCTTCGTTAATTGCGGCCCGAAGGTAGTGGCAGTTGTTCAATACTATGTTTGCGCGGATGGAGGATGTGGATGTGAAGGTGGACCGGACTTCGTGGGCTACTTTGGCGTAAGCGTCTGGGTGGCGGCAGAGGTAAAAGAAAGTTGCTGAGAGGGCACTGGCGCTGGTATCGGATCCTATGAATTTGTTAATAAAAAGACTAGGATGGAAAGAACGGGGCGACGCAGAGGGACGAAAACGGACATACCAGCAACGATGAAGTTCGCCGAGTTTCTCCTCACGTCGATGGGATCGAGTGCTAACTCGCCCGTGTCCGGATCGCGAGCCGCGGTGAACTGTCCAAAGAAATCTTTTATCGACGGGTCTAACTCCCTAGCCTTCCGGCTGCTGTCCATAACGGCGATCGTATACTTTTTTAGACCGAACTCGCTCTGTGCAATCACTGGGAAGAAAAAGAGTGCTCTATAAGGATGCGTATAGAGTAGTGGAGTTTGGTGGAGTATACCGATGAGTTGAACGATTTGTTTGAATGGGATAGTTACGCCGCGGTTGACAGCAGAGGTCAAGAGGTCCCAGGATGTTGTGAATACAACTTTGCAGACGACGTCGGTGGTGAGGTAGTTGCCTAGGGTTGAGAATTTAATACGCATTCATTTCTCTTCTCGAAACGTGACAGACATACACCATGAAGTCATATTTTTGGGGTTGGACCAGCCCCCCGTCTTTTTCTCTGGTGTTTCGTTCTCCGATATCTTCTCTATAAAGGTGTCGATTTCCCGGATGACTTTCGGCTCGTGATCTCGCATCGAAGCATCCGAGAAGCCTACCTGGAAGATCTTCTTGCTCTTTGCATACTTTTTCTTGTCTTGAATGCCTAGGAGATTCGTGATGCCGTGGACGACATATGATTTTGATTTCATGGTCTTCTTCAGGTTGCCATAGATATCTGATACGGGTCAGCTGGGCATGGAGGCATGGGGATGTTGAGAGCGGCACCCCGTACCATGAAAACCGGTGGGCGAGTTCACTAAGAGGGCATTGGGGCCATATCGAACGAATTTCCCTTGGGGCAGCGTCAGTCGCATTCCAGCCGGGGATCCCGCGGTTGTCACTCACCATATTTCTTGTGGCACCTCTCGATGTCAAGGTGCATGTCGCCGGTATATGCATAGTAGGTCCCGTATAAGGTCGTCAGCTTTGCAAGCAGGGGTCCGGGATACTTGGAGTAGGGGTGCCAAAATAGTCGGTAGAAGCATAGAATCGTGATCTGATCAAGTGTCAATTTTGGTAGCTGTAGGTCGTCAACATCAAACTTGGACTCACGTGGGCCACGGCGTATGATACGGCGAGAGCCACGACATCTCGCAGCTGCAGTGATATGGCCATGGTGGGCGATGTCGATATTCGAAGGGATTGAAAGAAGTTTACAACACGAGTGGCATCCGGAGTGTTGAATTCAATGAATACACGTTCTTCGTTCATATCATGATACGGTTGACATCGCGTCTACCTGGCCCGGTCCATGCGGGTGGGAAATCTGTCGTCAGCTTGAACTATACCTAAACCATCCGGCGCCGACTGCGTGGCTTGCTGCGCTGTTTCTTCGCGGGCCTGGCAATATGTCCGACCGGAGAAGTAGGTGTAGCCATTGCAATATAAAACCCGCGGGGCGCCAGAGAAATAATTCATCTCAATATTTATATAGGAACAGTGCCATGATATACAGTAGGAGAATTTGTAAGCGTCGGGAGCGTACCGCAGGATGGCGCTTGCTAATGCTAATGGTATAGCCCATACAGTAACTGTATCGATGGAACTAGGGACCCGACAGGCGGAATCGTGCATATTCCGGGACGGCGAGGGCGAGGGCACATTCGGCACTGCATACACGTTGAGCTCCCCGACAATTAAATCGCATCGCATCGGAAATAGCTCCCTGACAACTGCACCAGGCGGGGTGTGGATCATGAGCCAGAATGAGCAATATCGCAGGTCTGATTCGGTCTGCGGATGTAACTGTACAGGACGGGTTTACCGTCCCATTCGCATACTCTATTGGCTTGCACGGCTTTTAATAATGTCCGAACGATCAAAGCGGCCTATCCTGTATTATTATGATTAACTTTATTATTACGATTCATATTCATATTCATATTCATATTCATATTCATATTCATATTCATATTCATATTCATATTCATATTCATATCTTGGCCACTTCCTTCGTCACTGGACGTGGAATAAAGTTCCTTCTGATCTCGGGCCATTCCCATCGCAGACTAGCCCTTCGACACCGACCCGTCACCATTCACAGTCCCATCCAATCTGATCCATGTTCCATGTTCCATCTCCATCTCCATCTCCATCTCCATCGTCATCGCGATCCCCATCTCTATCCCCGCCACCCGCCAATGCAACGCTGCCATCACCTCCATGAAATCGCAATATCTTCACCCACGAACCGACCTGTCTTCTCGCCATCCACAATTGCTCTCCCGTGCACGCAAGATGCTGATCAGTCCAGACACCATTGGCTCCTAATGCAGAGCCCCGTCATTCACCGAGGTGTCATCGCAGGAGTTTTCCAATATGGCGGCCCCTCTGGTGTCTGCGCCGGTCGTGACGTCCTCGACCACGCAGCTGGCGACAGACGCCGAGTTTCAGACGGCGGAGCGTGTCCGCGTGCACGAATTACTGCGGTATGAAGCGGCCTCGCACATGGATTTCGAGAGACCCCAATCACTGACCCAACATAAAGCTACTTCCAGCCATCCACCCCCGTCGGCGGAACCGATGAGCAGGGACGAGTCTCCTCGGACACGGCCCTGACAGCTTTTGCGCAGCTTGCTACTTTGAAGCTGGGCTGCGAGCGATCCTTCGTGTCCTTGATCGACCATGAACATCAGTACATCATAGCTGAGGTATGCTGCTTGCACTCTCCCTGCCATGCGCCGCTCATAAATACTAGGCAACGCGCAGCATATCTCTGGAATCCGAAAAGATACGCGACTGCGACGATGATGCCCTCTTGACAGGTGCCACGGCGATTGATTTAATCTGGGGCATGTGTGCCGCAACAATCAAAGTCTTCACATCCACAGATGGCCGATACAATGTCCTTAGCCAATATCTGAAAGCGGATAAGGAAAGCTTTGTTATCCACGATATGTCTAAACTGGACGAGTATAAGGATCGACCGTACGTCGTAGGCTGGCCGTTCATGAGGTTCTATGCTGAGGTTCCGATATCGTCCCCAAATGGACTCGCCATCGGGAGCATATGCGTTGTGGACAACAAACCAAGAGAACTGCTTCCTAGCCAGATGATTGCTCTGAAAGAAATTTCCGCCACTATTATGGACCACCTGGATCTTGTCATGAGCCGGGTTCAGCGGAAAAGGTCGCAGCAGATGATCAAGGGCTTAGGTGTCTTTGCTGAGGCTAGGAGGGGGCTGTCCTCTCCCTCAGGTGAACAATCAGGAATCAGTGGTTCTATGCGAGAACTAACAATTAAGGATCCAAGCCAAGTTGGTTCTGTGACTTCCTTGGAGTCACCAGAACATGAAGACAGTGGCCTCGGCTCAAGAGAAAACTCTGGTTACTTCGATAAACTACCATCATCAAGTTCAATCTCCGGCACCCTTACTCCATCTCGTAATAAAGAAGGGGCTCAAGTAAATACGAGTTCATCAGAAGTGGCAACACAATCAAGTGACCGAAGAGGATCGATTACTAAAACCGGGAGTTCCGTCGATAGTATTGAGAAGACGCTTAGCCACAACACTTCCCCAGAAGCTGTCACAAAAGAAAGTGATGCAACGGCCACTGTTCAAAATGACGAGAAAACTTCTCAAACAGGGCTTCCACAGACTTTGTCTCAAGCTGTACATCTTATTCGTGATGCAGTAGATTTGGATAGCCTTGTATTTTTTGACCAACGACACTTAGGTAACCCTGGGACCCTAAACAGTACCCGCACTAGCGAGCAACATGAGCGGAATAATTCTGGTCACACTCGCCAGGATCACGAAAAGCCCGAGAGTCAAGAGGCGAAACCGATGGCTAAGGTTTTAGCGGTCTCTTCTGATGAAACGCATTCACCATCTCCTACCCAGGAGACTCTATTAATTCCCATTATTAAAAGATTCCCACGCGGTGGCCTCCTTCGATTTGGACCTGATGGCGAATTCTCTGAGCTATCCGAATTTGACCTACCATTTAAAGGTATCTTTGGCGAATCTGCTTCCCAAGCTGGCAGTATATCGGGACTCCCGGTAACTGATCCTGAAGTCGCTCATGATGCGCAAGCCTTGAATGAAAGCTTTAAATGCCGGTCAATGATCCTCTTCCCACTATGGGCGCCGACTGGCAACACACTCTTTGCATACGCCATTGGTACAACATCGCAACACACACGTATATTCCAGCGTGAAGATTTTGCATATATAACCAGTTTCAGCAGTTTAGTCACATCAGAACTGTCAAGATTAGATGTTTTGTCAGCAGATCGTGCAAAGTCTATGTTCATATCGTCGATCTCGCATGAGCTTCGTTCGCCATTGCACGGCATATTAGCCAGTTCCGAATTGCTAAAGGATTCTATCAAGGATGCAACGGCACTTGAAATCATAAATACCATCGAATCATGTGGATCAACGCTACTTGATACGTTTGATAATCTACTCACATTTGCCAAAATCAATCACTTCGCCGTTACCCAAACTCAAAAGCAGAGGGGCGGATCGGTCGAGTCCGGAAGCATGGAACCCCAAGGGCTTCCCAGAGACTCGAGAAGCCTTATATCTACTTTTGATCTCAGTATTCTTGTAGAGGACGTCATGAATTCCAGCATCGCAGGCCACTTCCTTCGTACAAGTCTAGACAATGACTCGAGTTATAGCGCCATAAAGGAAAGGCGCAATTTAAGTTTGGATCATGATAAGCTAACGGTCATATGCGACATTAAGCACGCGAACTGGATAATTTCAAGTCAGCCAGGTGTCTGGACACGTATTATTATGAATTTACTTGGAAATGCCATGAAGTATACCTCTTCTGGTTTTGTTCGTGTAAGGTTAGAGCTCAGTGAAAGGACATCGTCAGTCTCGAGTAGCCGCGAGATTGATATCATCTTATCTGTTGAAGATACCGGTCGAGGAATTTCAGAATCGTTCTTGTCCAATCACCTTTATAAACCGTTCTACCAGGAGGACGATCTGCAACCCGGCACTGGCCTAGGCTTAAGCATCGTGAAACAATTGGTTCATAGCATCAATGGTACCATCCAGTTAACGAGTGAGGTGGGTCATGGGACATTGTGCACTGTCACAGCCAAAGTGTTACGGCCGGAATCTAAAGATCTGTTGCCACTTCAAACGACGATAGAATCACATTCCGAGCTTCACGGTCTCCGGATCGGTTTCTTGGGATTTGACTCGCTTCCCAATATCGAAGAGCCTACTACAGGCATCCTGAGCAACTTAGATCGTCGCAATTATGCTATAGAAACGACATTAATGGCAGCAGCTCAAAGTCTAGGCCTACAAGCAAAAACAGTTACATCACTCGAGTGTCAAGATATAGATATCTTTCTGACTACAGAGGAGAGATATCAGGAGATAACTAGCCCACCTTTGACTTCTGGGAAGATCCCCTTCATCATCTTGAGCTCGTCTGCAACTGTTGATTACCGCGAGTCTAGTCAAGAGAAAGGCCCGCTCGTTTATCTCTCACAGCCTTTTGGTCTGAAGCGTTTGCTTAGGGCCTTGAAATTCTGTGTCGCATTTTGCAATGGCTCTAGTGTGGCCGTTGAGACTGCCAGCGTTCAATCAGAATCTGTGAACAACGAGACAGATACACCTTGGCTTGCGGATGTGGGAATATTGCCAACTTTGAACGAAAATTCCTCTCCCATCGTCAATGGTTATCGTCGTCCAAAGGTCCTCTTGGTAGAAGACAACGCAGTCAATCTCAGGGTATATATCTCTCCACCATCTCCCATTTATTTACCAAACTAATCACAAATTCCAGCTCCTAGTCGCCTTCATGCGCAAGCTCAAATGCCCCTACGAAACAGCCAGTGATGGGCAGCAGGCCATCGACACCTACCGCGCCGCGCACGGCACTTTCGATATCGTCTTCATGGATATCCAGATGCCTATCAAGGACGGCATGGCGGCGTCGGCTGAAATTCGCGTTTTCGAAAAAGATATGGCCCTCCCCCGCGCTGTCATCGTCGCCGTCACAGGAATATCCTCCCTCGAGGCCCAACAGCGCGCCACAAACTGCGGTATTGATTCGTATCTCACGAAACCGGTTTCGTTGAAGGTGCTGAAAGCCATTGTTGATGAGGCTGCGAAGACTTAAGTATCGGGCGTAGATTGATGCAACAAACGCCGTGATGACTTAGCGAGGGGTTATCTTGGGCTTACATAAGCTGGTTACCCTACCCTGGGGATTTCTTGGATATAACAATTTGGAATGCCGCCAGACACAAAGCAGAGCAGCTAAATGCAAGGGGCCCATGAGAGCAAGTGGACAGCCCACCAAGTTTACTCCACATGGCCTATGCCAAAAGAAAATGCAATCGCACACTTTGGTCAGTAGCGGACTTTGAATGGTCGATTTGCTCCTAACTCGGCATTGTGAGTGTACAACTTTGTCCTCGGTTTGATGGTAGGGAGGGATGAAGATGGTACTGAATATGGTGTGAGAATGACGGTTACGTCCCTATCTTTTGAGACACCAAATATCATTTACGCAGCAGTGAGGAGGCTGGATAAGGTGAGTTCTTGAACCTGAAAATTGGAATAGAATTTTTCAGGAATGGTTCAGGATAGTGTGAGTGGAAAGCTGATTATTTGTAAAGGGGAATGAGGGGTTGGCTGAAAATGTAGATAGGTTACAGACACAATAAATAGAGCAAGCAATCTAGTATGATAAGAAACGATATTATTTAGTATTTGATTCTTTGGTGGATATCTCATTTAATATGAAGCTCTAAAAATTACTCTACTGTCGACTTCATTAGAAAATGAGCATATTTCGGACGCTTCCGCAACCCTGGGACGGAGCATCCTTGTGCATATACGCAAATTCTCAAACTGAATCAACTTTCGTACGGCGTAGCCAGAACTCAGCGAAAAGACAAATTCAAAGGGGTATTTTTGCTAACTCTAACCAGATTCACTTACTTTCCCCATATACGCAAAACCGCGCCCCCCTCTTAGAAAAAATTAATATTATCAATATAGATAGGATCGGGCGTGACGCAGATCCACTTCCAGCCGAGATAAAAATCTATGGCGGGGAGGTTAAAAGAACCAGTATATTCGGTCCAACCAGTCTCGGGCACCAGCTGGCCGGGCCCAAAGAACTGGGTGACAATGTCCAAGGTCAGCGGGTCCAGAACGAGCCCGTAGACGCCGCAGCTATTCTCGAAAGAAAAGGAGTGCATGAATACGTTGACTGTCAACCCGACGCCGCAGGGAGGAGGGGCCAGAAAATTCTGATAGATGAAAATTTCATTGTCCGTCGACGTGTCCGTCTCGGGCCACAGTATCTCCAGGTAGAACTCGCCGTCTTCCGCCCCGGGACTCGGGGAATTGGGGAACGAAAAGGTCGGTAGGTTGTCGAACACGTCGGATCCCAGGATATCTCCCCAGCCGGCGCTTTGCTGTTCGAAGCTGGGGTTTTCGAAGGCGGTGGGATAAGGGCAGAGGATTGTCGTTGTCGTTGTCGTCGTTGTCGTCGTCGTTGTAGCGCTCGTTGATGTTACGACTGACGCGGCGGGACATGTCGATTCTGATGCGCTCGAGACAGATGTAATCGTGACGGTGGAAGTGTTTGAGGGCGGGCAAAGGCTCGGAGATATCGAGCTCTCTGAAGTAGTTATGGTCACTATGGATTCTAATATCGATGGACAGCTCGTGCCAGAGGGGTTGCTTACAGATGTTATTGTCGTGGTGCTTATCGGACACAAGCCGGTTGAAGCAGGCGCCGTAATAGTTACCGTGGGACAAGTCCAGTTTGAGGGATATCCTGTGGCCGTGGTCATCGTGGCGCCTGTTGAAGAATTTGAAGGGGTCGAGGTATCTGAGGCCGTACTCGTACTTGTTATAAGACGAGAACACGCACTTGATAATTTGGACGCTGAGGAAGAGCAAGCACTTGCAAAAGCAGGAATGCTTCCCGTTGTATAAGTCGCAGCGGTATAAGTTGCGCAAAAAGCCGACGCAGAACTAGAATTCCCCTGAAATGCTCGCAGACAGTCATCAGAACACCCTGCAAACACAGAGGAGACGCAGAGGTTGCCAATCGCTACTAGGACTAGCAGTAGTGATCTGGAGCAAAACATGTTGATATGGCAGAAATCGGAGAAGCGCGAAAACTATAAACAGTCGAGATATAGAAGGGGAGACAACACTTACTTACCTGGGAGATTAGAGTTTTTCCTTCTTCAGTGGTAACTGGAGGTGAGCTGTGAGGTTACATTTTATAGCTGTCAAGACCGGGAATATTACGTGAACCAGCCCTGTGGCCCCGATAGAGGTACATAAAATGCGCCACACCGTTGTATTTTGCACCGGCGAGCCACACAAGCCCCGTAGTGCGAGCTCAGCTCCCTTTAAAAAGCCACAAAAAAGCTCGACAGAAAGGCCCCGAGTTGAGACGATAACGGTAAGTCCGACATGGTAAGCAGGTTGTCAATGCATGTCTATAGAACGGAACGAGCGCTCCTTTCCTGCCTGATTCTGGTTGTGTGTCCTCAAGCAATCTTCCATTTGTATGAAGAGACAGTGGCTCAAGTCTGGACTCAAACAGGTTCGGCAAAGCAAGAAAAGAGATGTTCCAGTCTTGTGGCCCTTTAGCAGCTTTTTGGTTTAGTTGATCGTGGCGAGATAGGCGAGGAAATCGCGATTAAACTTCGTGAACAATAGGCCCAGGAGAATATGATTGGCTATTATTAGAAATTTAGAATTCATGCCTCAAACTATATCGTTGCATGTTAGAAAATAGAGCCAGTCTCCGAGACCATGGAACTAATGATCTAGATGAACGGAATGAGACGGAACCGAAGTGACTATCTGCCTCATAATCTCTTTTTCCGTACGCTATCATTATATTCGCTATTTCTTCATAACTACTATCATCTAGTGAATACCACGCCATACTCTCATCAAATATCTGCCCATTTAAAACATGTATAAGATGCACCGCTCAATTATATACTAGACGAGAAAAGTTTACTCAATTTAATAATTATAGACAGAAAAATAATTTTGGAGCATAAAAAGAGGGATTCATTTTCTCCCCCCAGTTAAGAAGGATGGGATCTTCAGGCTAACAACCCGTCTGCCTAAGTAATACCCAAGGTCAACCATTTCAGTGTCATATGGTGTACTAGATGCTATACTTGCATTTTGGTTTAAACTAGGAAAAGATGTTAGAAAAAATTTAGATAAATTTGTAGACTGTATAATTATGCTAACTTTATTGAGGATCAGTGTACGTATTTTAAAATCAAAAACACAGAAGTTGAAATAAAGTTTAAGCATGCCACTTAGTCTTGACTTGTTAAGATCCTGGATCGGTTCGAAACCAAACTCTCTTATTTAATTTACATACCTTGAATCTAAGGGAGTGTGGCCTTTGCCGGAATCATGATTACTTCGCTTGCACATATGCCGTGGATATATCTCATTTCCCGATCCTTCTTGAAGACTACTTAACAAAACATTGGAGGCCCATTGGTCATGAAAATGAGTTCTCTTGGAGGGATAAGTGGGGAGTTGCCCATGAAACTTACCCAATAATAGCATTGGAACAGGAAATTGTCACATGATTTGCGACAGCCCTAAGGAGTGACGCAAGGGCAGATTTCGTACTATTGGATGGCGCAACCAATATACAAAGGCACAGTTACATCCGGAACGCGTATCCGATTGGTGAGACATTTGGAGTGTGGGGGACGGCACGAAAGGCGTAGGGCACAAGGCACAAGGCACGTTGCATCGTCAAATGACTTGGCATGCTGCAAGGCTGGGAGTTTCAAATCGTGAAAAAAAAGGTAATTTCCTTTTCTTTTATATTATTTCATTCATCAAGCATAAAACTCGTGATTTCTAAAAAAATTACGAGAAAATCATTACATTCCCTGCATTACTACATGAAAGAGTGATTTTCTCCTCGCACAAAAGGGGGGAGAATTAATCAGACTACCGTAAAACCAGAAATCTTCATTCTTTTGGTGGAAGATAAACAAACATATCGCTTACGATGTGGCACGAGCCATCAAGCATGAGCAAGCGGAGCTGACAGCACTGACGACACCGCCGCAGTTTCCGAGGAAGGTGGGGATAGCGGCGGTTGCTGTGTTGGTGCTGGTGGTGTAGGTGGTGCAGAAAGCGGAGGCCATGCTGGAGTATCGGGAGTCCTCGAGTTGACGGAAACAGTTGTTAGAGTTGCAGACGAGAGGAGTTGGCTTGACGGATGAGGTGCTCGTAACCAAGGTGGTGGGAGCGCTGCTGGTGGTTGCGGCGGAGGTGGTGGGAACGACGGAAGAGGATGAGGCGGTGTTGCTGGCACCTGGGTTAATGTTGAAGCAAGAGGATGGGAGAGACTTTGGTAGTCTCAATCCATCAGCGGGCACGACGTGGTCGAGGTCATAGAATGTGCAGTCCTGGAAGTCGCTGTAGAGCGAGACGATGTCGGCGGCGACTTTGCGTCCGTTCACCACCATGGTGGTGTTGGGGGCAGGAATGATGGAGAGAAGGTTTGAAGCGATGCTTCCGGCAAAAGCTCCTGGGTAGGACTGGTTGAGGAAGAATTCGCCAACAGGAACTTGAGGTGCGCGAACCTCGTCCCCAGTAATTGCTGCAACGTAGCTAAAGACATTGGCTGCAGTATCCCATCGTCCTAAGGTGTCCAAGTCCCAATTGGCCTCAACGGTTGCAAGAGTGGAGTAGTGGGTATACACATTGCTGTCCGTAGCACCAACCAAAGACTCTGGGAGGACATCAGACAGAATGATGGACATGACTTTGTTAGCAATGTTGTCGGTGGCGTTCTCATCAAAGTTAATGATGAGGAGAGTTTTGTTCATGAAATGCTTGTCTGTCAAAAGAGGAGCAACGAAGGTATACAACCAATCGGCACCGTAGGTAATTTGAGTGTCATGAGCATCGTTAAGCATGTTAGGAGTGATGAACATGTGCTGAGGAAGAGCGTTGTTGTAAAGGTCTTCGCGGAAAGCCGCGAAATCCTTCATAACGTCCAAGCGCTCTTGTTTCTCAACGTTGCTGTTGTACAAGACCGGGGGGTTGTGCTTGCGGACATAGTTGTTGGCACCAGAACCCGAGTTGATGAACTGGAAACCCTCGAAACCAGTGTATGGAAGGTTCTCCTGGTAGGTGGCAAAGGAGACTCCCTTGGCTGCCAAAAGATCCCAGATGTTGGAGACATTGGCTGGAATTTGGTTGAAGTTGTCACTATCCATACCAAAGTTGTCACCACCGAAAATGGCGCAATAATTGGGCTCAGATGGATGAGTTGTACCGTAGTAGTTAGAGAGGGTAAGACCTTTAGCTGCGAGGAGCTTCATGTTTGCTATAGAGAGAACTATGTTAGATTTTGATTGAATATATCAAGATTGTTCTAGATAACTTACGGTCATTCATGGCGGTAGGGAAATCGGTGTTCTCCATCATAATGTTAACATAACGATTGAAAGCCTTTCCCGGGACGAAAGATACGGGGGACAGAGGGGTATCTGTGGCGCGCTGAGCAGCAACAGCGGCGGTATCAGTAGCTGTGTTGGGCACGCTACCAGCCTGTGCAGAGGCAACAGACAAACCGGCCAAGACGGCAGCAGTAAGGTACAACATATTGTCTATTTGAGAGCTGAAGGACAGTGATGTTCAATCAGGTCAGGTGCGTAGAAGATGTGAGAGAGCACTGGCGATCAAAAAGCAGGTGTTCCGGACGGCAGCCTCTCGTGTTATATACAACTGGGGGAGACATTATACCTGCATGGTGACGAGTCTTGGAAGATTCGAAGAACGTCCCAAGAAACAAAAACGTGGGTAACTAGGTACCACAATGGGAGCTGCAGACAGCTAAGCGCACCCATTTTCTTGAGTAGCGCACCGAGGTAACCAGGGTTACGCTTCGAGGATTTGCAATGGGACGAACTGGGACGAACGATGAAGGTTCCTGAACTGCCAAGACCCCGGCCATCGAATACACGTGCGGCAATGTATGTCTATGAACAAATAGGACGAGATAACGAAGGAGGGGTGGACCATACAGTAGTTGATTTTGCGAAGCTTTAGCAAATCAAGACGGAAAATTCGTGTACCAAACAGGACGAAGTCAAGCTAAGGAGCTACCTAATGTGTGATTCTAGCTGCTGACCGCGTATGAAGAGCAGCTGAAGCTTTCTACCCGTGGAACGGAACAATATAGGGCGAGGGACTTTCCAAATAGGATAATACGAATGACTTGAGTATGAGAGCGCCGGGAGAATGAGATGACAAAGCCAAAGTCCGCACTCACAGTACAGTACTATACAGCCTCAGGATGGCTCTATGGTAAGGTTCAGATGACGGCTAGTTCATAATATTAGAATCCAACTGGCGGGGCAGGGGGTCGAGGGTGGGATGTGCGGTGGGTTCTGCCCAGTCATAAAGGCCCTGTCCTGTAGTCAGCAAGTGCGTATATATACGGCACGGCTGCTGGCTGTACCCAGCGAATTTTTGTTCTGGCTTGTACACTATAGGCTGTAGACCGTCGTGTACATACAGGATAGAATTGTCGTTTAAAGGCCGTTCGCAAATGTAATAGAGGGGTCATGAATGGCGCCCGGGGGAAGGCGCTGGATGGTGGTTGGTGGTTGGCGGGGCGCATACTTCCGTAGAGTAACTTAGATTCTGTGGGACTAAGTGGATAGGGAGGGATCTCAGTGGCTGTGGGGCGGCGCGGACGGCCATTCAGGATGCAAATATTGCTCATCCTCTCCTTCCCTATCCTCGATAAGCTTCTGGTGTCCTGTACAATAACGTCTTCTAGTCCGACTGTGGCTCTAGGCTGACGGAGGACCTAATGCTACTGTATCTAGTTCCCGTGCACGCATGGCCTCACTATACTTGAACGGGCAAGTCGTTCAAAGGAGGCTGTAATTTTGCTCTGGCTCCCCACGATCGGGGCTTTGCGCAGGCCAATTATATCCTCAATTGCGTCCATGTGTGGTTGTGGCCCCTGCACGTTTCTCCTCGCACTAAGAAATAGTACCTTTGTTCGAAATCGGAAGTAGGTATTCAACTGCCCTACTACACGATCCTGCTAGTAGTACCTTCGTACAGGACTCTACCAACCAATACTGCACTTAATAAAACCTGGATCATTCTGCTCGGTTCTGCCGACACTTCCACGGCCCTGGTAGTGTCGCATCCCCACTGGATTCGGCTATCTCCCTAGAACTTTTGACGTGGCTCTCCAGCTCCAGTTGAGCTTGCATGTGCACACCACGCTTCCATTCCAAGAAAAATTTTCTCTCACCTCGTCTCCGGTCTCCCGCAGTTTGGCCCTGCTCCGTTACGCACAGTAGCTTAGGATGCGTCGAGGGAGCATGGCAATGTAGATACAGATAACAGATAATGATGCTCCTAAGGCTCTCTTTTCACCAAGCTTCATCATGACCGAGGCAGGAATGCCAGCTCTTCGGCAGAGCTCCGATTATGACAACGAACCGGGCGATGGAAAATTCGATTCAGATTTAGAATTGGAACAGACAGAGGGGCTATTATCCTCCGGAATCCATAAAAGAATTCTGAAAACTGGATGGTTCAGTTGTGCTCAAGGCCGATCGTCACTTTCAAAACCGCAGCGGAATGGACTCTTACTGTTTCTTGCGGTGCTTTTCGTTAACGTTGTCGCCTTTTTAATATTCTTCGTTTCAATAATTAGACCCTGTGGATTATTCAATTCGACTAATTGCCTGATCCAATCTTCCCAGGAGCAGCAAAAACCAACGAGCTTCCGAAGACCGCAGTCGGACTACCTTCTGGATCCAAAATGGAACTTCGATGCTAAACCAACAACAAGAAGTTATCGCTTCACGGTGTCTGATATAGAAGCCAATCCTGATGGGGTGTATCGCCCCATGATTCTCATCAACGGCCAGTTTCCGGGTCCGTTGATTGAATGCAATGATGGCGACAGGCTCGTGATTGAAGTGGAAAATCGGGGTATCAATTCTACATCATTCCACTGGCATGGTTTATATCAGAATGGCTCAAATTGGATGGATGGAACGGTTGGTGTAACCCAGTGTCCCATTGCGCCGGGAGGTAACTTCACATACGATTTCACAGTCAGTGGACAACACGGCACTTATTGGTAAGTTCAGATTCAACTCTGCCGTTGGCACGGCGAGCTTCATTTTATATTTGCCAGTCTTTAATAAGACCATAGGTACCATTCTCACGAAGGACTTCAAGCCTCTGACGGACTCTTTGGGCCTTTAATCATCCACTCTCCTCAAGAGAAAGAAAATCAAAAAATCCCATACTCTACTGATCGAGTCCTCATGTTTCAGGACTACTACTATGATCTCAGCGGCGCCCTACTCCCGCAATATCTGGCCAACAACAGGGAAAACAATGAACCTGTTCCTGACGGTGCCTTGATCAATGGGGCAAATATGTAAGAAGCCAAGTTTATAAAAACTATTTAATTCATTCAACTTACATTTTCGACAGAAGGGATTGTTCAGGCGTTCCTTCTAGGAGATGTGACAACTCTAGTGCATATATGCCCACGTTTGATCTAGCACCGAACGAGAACCATAGGCTTCGGATAATCAACACTGCTGCCCTTGCTGAATTCCAAATTCAGATTGACGAGCATTTCTTTGCAGTCACCGAAGTTGATGGCACGGATGTGCTACCATCATATATCAACCGTCTGAATATTAACAGCGCGCAGCGGTATAGTTTAATTGTAACAACGAATGTTACTACGACAGATTCTTTCTGGTTGCGGGCAAGAATGGTCAGCGACTGCTTCTCCGTAGTTTTCCCTAACCCAAATCTTATACCAGGTATTGATGCCATAATTCGATATTCTGCAGAACCCGAGAAACTCAACACCAACACACCTATTGTTCTGCCTACTACAAATGATTGGGGCATGGCAATTGAGCAAACATGCCGAGATATAAATATAACAGATCTTGTGTCCGTGCCAGCTATTCCTGCGCCTCCTCATGCAGACGAGTTCCATGCTCTAGATGTAAATTTTGCAATCGGGAATTGGCGCCTGAGTAGAGGCTTTTTCAATGAGACATCATATCGCCCTGATGTCCATTCACCAATGTTGGATCGATTTGTTGCTGGATACAAAGTGACGAATGACGTTGCGTCGGCCGCACAAAACGTGTTCCATCATAGGACGGAGAGAGTTCTTCGAGTGGAGGGAATTAAAACGATTGATGTTATGATGCACAATTTCAACGAAGGGTACGTAAAAACAATATTGAACGGCCGAAACGATATGTTTGGCCCTATCTTCCTAACATGATATAGGAATCACCCAATCCATCTGCATGGCTACAAATTTTTCGTCCTTGGACAGGGCCACGGTTATTTTGATTATTCGAAATACGATTCTATCGACCTAACCAATCCTCTCCGTCGCGATACCGTGTCTCTGGAGGGGTTTGGCTGGATATTGATCCGCATCGTGACAGACAACCCTGGCTTGTGGGCTCTGCATTGTAAGAAGCCAGCTCCAGCTCAAACCCTGTAACTGACATTTTATAAAAGGCCATATCGCATGGCATAGCGAAGCAGGTCTGCAAATGCAACTGTTCACTCAACCTGATGTTGTGGCTTCTTGGAACTTACCCCAGGCTAATACAGATCTTTGCAAGGCCGAAGGCCTCGATAAGGGCTCATCGCCACCTGATGAAATATACTTTGACAATTTTGATTGATTTATTAATGAAAAGCCTTGATTCCGGCCTGCTAGCTGCATATTAGAATGGAGGGTAGTGAGTCTGGCGCAGCCAGGTTACCTGTCCAAGGAAAATTGCGGGCTAGAACCGACCGCCGTCCGAAACAAGCGGGATGACAAGATTTTGGAATCACTTCAGAAAAAATCTCCGAGCTCAAAAGCCCAGTTTTCGACAATCATAGAACCATGAGATAATGTGAGGAGCGCCACCTAAGATCATGAGAAATGTCATTGGCCCTAAAACGTGGAATATCCACTGCCTCAACATAGTCGAAGTTTAACTGGAATGTCTAATAATAGACAAAACTGGGAGGCTCTCGAAGTATGGACAAGGCCCTTTTCCGGTAGTGTTAACAGTGGTCGAAGAATATATTTCTGTGTCTTTGTCAATGAATAGTCTGTATATATATGGTTTATGGCACTGTAAGATAGCTGTTTAGTAGTAACGGTTAATTAATATCGACCTGTAATAAAATTTATAGTGAATTTTTCTTTGTATCGAGAGAGTTGGGCGTTTTCATCATCCAAGTCCAACAGAAAGGCTATGCATAACGTTCTATAGGCACTAATTTCATGTAGAGCAGTAAGAATCTAAAGTGCCGGGGCAGATCAGTTATATAGACTACTAGTTACCCTACCACGCGTCAAATGTATCATATGACTATTATCTCACTGGTCCGTTCGCCTTGCTCCCATTCCGTATTTCTGCCTTCCGTCGACTGATTCTTCCAATCGCACGCACTCAGCACTATAACCTGTGCTTGCGAGGTCTAGGCACCGCCTATTGGTAGTTTGCACCCTTGTTCTCTCTTTCTCCTGGCCTTCATAGCTAAGGTATTCTTTGAAAAGGGATAAAAAGTGAAAACAGAACAGAGAATGCTGCAGAGGTCATAGAAAAAGCACTAACGTCTTTGATTCCAACTATATAAGTGCCGAGTACGAATTCCAACTCACAACGCCGAAAAAAATGCTGGATTTCAGACATTCAAGTATGAAGGGTTATCTCTGTATTAATATTAGGCACAATCCGGTTAAGTTTCTCCAATAGGTGGTTAGAGACAATGGATTGAGCGTCCAAGACAAAATAGGCTTCAGAGGATTCTTCGGGAAGCAAAAATACAGCTTTGTTCAGCCAAGAGTAGTTGTTAGGTCTATTGATAAACCTCCCGTGAATAAATAAAGTATAATGCTTGTGCCTCCCTAAATATGGTAGCATTAATTGCTCAAACAATGCGAGAACATGTCTGTCTGATTGCGCTTTCGGTACCAATAGTGAGCAGCCAATTTTCAAAAAATTTCATACACCGTAAATACTATGGCCAGCTCCTTAGAGAATTTTCTTCCATCTTTATAAGTTATAGACTTAGTATAAACAATTTTTTTGAAGCTCCGGAAGGTAATCCTTATCGTCGGGTAAGATCGGGGAGCTCGGCGATGGTGCGGTATTGGTTCGGCGTCTCTTCCTTAGCGCTAACTGCAAGGGACAGGTCCCCACAAAAGCTTGTGATTTGATACCGAGTACATCGAAAATTATCCGAGATGTACCTGCAAAAGCCTCACGATGACGATATTCAACCGGACACCAGGCAATTGAATTTTTCGAGGCCAGACATTAGCTAATCAGAGGCCATACTAGTTAGAAAGATGAGATCTCTACCAAATGTATATAATAGCCTCAAAGTATCCCTATGTATTTTTCATAATCATAGTATACTGCTTTATTTAACAGTGCATCTAAATTTAGATTTTCATTTACTCACACACTTCCTACATACACTTCCTGAGCTAAACGAATGAGATGTCGGTACCTACGATAGAAACACATCATGGAGTTTCCGAACATCTTAACTTGGTACGGACAGAGACTCGGCGGACCCTTCATAACTTAGGCTTGTCAGAAAATGCCCCTCCGGTAGATTTCAATTACCCAGAACTTGGGCGTGAAACCGAACCTGTATTTCCTGAAGAGTACACCCTTGAGACCGCCACAGGCCTCGTCCCTGAGGAGGCTCTCGAACAGATTCGCTCAAAAGTCGATAGAACGAATTCACAACATAGACGGACTAATCATCGAAGAGCCTCGGAGAACAGCTTAGAAAAGGCGGATGACATTCATGAGTTTGTAACCTTCACATTCGACGACCCTGAGAACCCTCAAAACTGGTCCGATCTGTACCGATGGTATATCACCCTTGTGGCATCAATGCTTGTTGTCTGCATTGCATTTGGTTCATCTATCGTGACTGGCGGGCTTGGTCTGATTGAAGAGAAATATAATGTTTCGTTTGAAGTCGCAATTCTTACATGTTCTATTATGGTCTGCGGGTTTGCATTTGGCCCATTACTCTGGTCCCCTCTCTCCGAAATTATCGGCCGACGACCTGTATATATAATCTCCCTATCGCTTTACGTAATATTCAACATTCCTTGCGCTCTGGCTCCTAATATTGGCGCTCTCCTTGTTTGCAGATTCTTGTGCGGCTTCTTCTCAAGCTCTGGTCTTGCGCTGGCTGGCGGAAGCATCGCCGATATCTGGAAGCTTGAGCATCGAGGCATGGCTATCGCTTACTTTGCTGCTGCTCCCTACTGCGGCCCTGTTATTGGCCCAATTGTATGCGGATGGATTAATGTTGGCTCTCATCGCCTGGACCTCTTTTTCTGGGTTAACATGGCTTTTGCCGGTGTTATTCTCATCATCGTCGGCTTGATTCCTGAAACATATGCTCCAGTTATACTCAGAAAACGTGCCGCTAAGCTCCGGAGTCAGACGGGAAACCCGAATATTATCACTGAGCAAGAGAAGATACGGTTGACTTTCATTGAGATCATTCGAACCAGTTTAGTTCGACCCGTCGTCATGATTCTGACCGAGCCTGTTCTAGATCTAATGTGCATGTACATTGTGCTCATCTATGCGATGCTATATGCCTTCTTCTTTGCTTATCCAGTTATATTTGGAGAGCTTTATCACTATAATGACGGTGTAATTGGTTTAATGTACATCCCAATTCTGATTGGTGCTGGCTTTGCGCTAGTGGCGACTCCGTTTATTGAGGGACAGTTCATGCGACTCTGTCTTACTCGACGTCCAACCCCAGAGGATCGACTAGTGGGTGCTATGATAGGATCAATCTTCATTCCTATCTCCTTGTTTATTCTCGGCGCCACTTCTTTCAAAGGCATTATATGGGTTGGGCCTGCGTCCTCAGGTATCGCTTTCGGCTTTGGAATGGTTCTATGCTACTATTCTGTTAACAACTATATCATCGACTCGTACCAAGGTTATGCGGCATCTGCCTTGGCAGCTAAAGTTTTCTTGAGATCTGGAGGTGGGGCCGCCTTCCCTCTATTTACTACACAAATGTATGGTCGCCTCGGTCTACAGTGGGCATCCTGGCTACTTGCCTTTATTGGTCTCGGAATGGTTCTAATTCCTTACATGTTTTATTTTTTCGGGGCAAAAATCAGAGCCAAGTTAAACAAAAACTAAACAAGAATTGTACAAAATTATAAATGTGGGCGAAGCGGTTAGACAGGTTGAATTTTTGTTATTTATAGGGTGTATAGAAAGCCTTCTTGTCCTTCAATTACGGCGTTCCCTGCCTTTACCTTCCTATTCTGTATTATAAAATAACAAGTAAAGAAAATTGTAATAACAATAATCACTACGTCTGCCCTACTAGCCGTTAATAAAGACCCAGTATTGGTATTAGGAGCGGTGATCATACGTAAGGCATGCATATATACCGGGAAGATATCGTGGTGCGTCCTGGCTCCTAAAGACTAATGAACCACCGATACCCCCAAGACCCCCTCCCATTACCAATGTAGCAGACCCAAAAGCTCGCTTCCACTGGCCTACAATGTTGTTGGATTGGTAAGCCATAAGCGCCGGCACATTGGCCTGCGATCCCATTGTCACGAGGAAAACTCCAAAATAGCGGACTCCATTTTGGTTGGCCCATGTCATGACTGGGAGGCCAATGAGGACAAGAAGGCAGTTGAACAGTACGATCGGAGCTCTCAAGTGATACTTGTCCCCAAGCCAGCCGCAAATGAGCATAAACATTCCGGCTGCGATGTTTGGTGGACACACCAGACACTGAGCTTGCGCAATGTTGAATCCCATGCTATTGACGAGTATTAGAGGCAGAAAGTATATAATGGAGTAAATCATTGTGGTCAGGCAGCTGCATTAAATATCAGTATGTTACCACTCCATTATGGGAACTTTATGCGTACAAGAAGACAACGCTGAATAGCCAAAGTTTGAAATCAGTAGCGCATTTCAAGAATAGGTGCCACTGGAAAGGCTGATCTACTGCGTCACCACGATCTCGATTTATCCGACGAAGACACCACGCGATCTCACGCTCGTTGAGAAACCATAAAGATTCGTGTGCCTTGTCCGGGAAGTCTGCGAGAGCAAAGTATCCTCCAATGGCAACCACTATGGTAATGATACCTTCTATAATGAAGATCCATCGCCACCCCCTGATGCCGGCTATGCCACCCATCTGGGTTAACCCATAGGCGAGTATCTAATGTGGTCAGCTCATTTTAGATTGATGTTTACAATGCAGAACCTTACTCCACCAAAAGCTGATATAATTAATGAGATACAGTAAAAGGTTGCATATCGTTTCTGGACCTCGTCTACGGATCCGTTAGTCAATATATGGACTTCATATGATAAAGCAGTTACTTACATCGAACGTACCATGTTGACAGTAGGTATATACATGCGGGAAAGAAACCAGCTTCAAAAAGACCAAGTAAGACCCTCAAGCAGGCCATCTGCTGCCATGTAGTTACGAAGCCTATGCCAATCATGACGCAGCCCCAAAGAAAGCAGATTAAAGCCAGGTGGACACGGACTCCGATAAGCCGAACTAGAGCATTACTGGGAAACTCAAAGATGATGTATGGGACAAAGAAAACTAAAGCAATGATATTATATCTGTTATGAACTCCAAGTCCAAGATCTTTTGTCATGCTATACCCACGTCAGTCTAGATCACTTTCGTAATGGAGATTTAACCGATTACCCTGCAATGTTGGCGACACCTAGATTCTGTCGATCAATAAGGCTGACAACAAACATGGCACCTAGGACACAGGTAACACGAATATCGATAGCACGAATGATGCGTTTTTGATCGGTGGGTGAAAACTCTTCATCATCGGGGTATGCGCCATCGCTGATATCTTTCGGAGTACATCCTTCTGAGATGTGGTCAATTCGGACCTCTTCGCCATCAAACTTCTGCTCAAAAGAAGCCATTTAGACTCGGTGCGATGGCAATCAGATATTGTCAATGCTTGTTTAATAAAAGCTGGTTGAATTTATCCTAAATATAAGGGAATATAATAATTATTTCTTGTTTGCAGGCGCCTAACATTATTTATAATCTGTTCGAAGATGGGAAGAGAATTCAACCTTTTTCACTCCTCCCAATGGACCATATTGCATGGTAGCGGAAGAGAATATTGGCTTTCGGGAGTCTTCCGATGTTCAATTTTGTGGCTTTTGGAGTTGCGGAGATCCAGGCGCCATTTAGGGTTCAGATCCGGGGAAATGGAACTTTGGAGTTCTCGTCCCCGCGTCTAAACCGACCGACTGGATCCTGAAATTTTGGAGGGGATAGTAGAGACAGGAATTTGAATTTCGTACTATTGGACAGAGTCTTTGTGTCCTTAAAGACAAATTGTTGTGTTTGTCGTGACGCCGCTCACGGCAATGATCCCGCATCAAAGCCCTCCTCAATTTGGAGCATCGTTATATGAAAAATGTTCTAATACATTCTTTACTTCATTATATTTCTTCACATATACTGGAGATTTGAATAAAAGTCTGTAGATCTCATGACACATATCTATTACGAATATATCTCACTTAATAGTAAGAATAAGACCGATCGATTCATTGATGCACACAAGCCCAATGCTCGGCAACGAAGTTGCGAATCATCTGCAAAGTCTATCCGTGCAAATCAGCTCCGATTTCGTCTTTCACCTTGACTATAATGGCATCTCGCATATTTTTTGCTCTCTTAGCTGCTGCTACCGCTACAAGATTTAAATCAGCATTGTCCAACTTTAAATGACGAAGGAGTTCACACATATCTAGCAAGCTCGGGTAGATCTGTTAGACCAACCCCGTAGCTGTAGCTACAAGAAAAAAATGGAAGCGCACTCGCGCATGAGTCTATGAGAGGAGATTTGGCAAAGTACTTACCGGAATTAGACCCGCCGTCTGCATCGGCAGCTGAGCCAGGCGAAGGAATAATCTTATTTCCCGTAACTGCTATCTCCAGTACCGTTCCCCCTTTGTATTTCTCTTGTGTGACCAACTCGAACATTCCTATCGCCACCTGTTCCGGCAAGAGCGCACCTTCATCTGAGTATCCAAACTGCTCAATGAGATCTGGACGCTCCGTCCATAGAGGTGTTTTCACGATCCTGTTTTACGCACAGTATGAGTATTCAGTAACTCCGCTTCTAAAAAGTATCCACTTGTGATGATAAAAAAATAATAACATACCCAGGACAAATGGTCATCACCTTTATGCCAAACATCTCCTCGGCCTCTGCGACGCTTCGTACAAAGCCGACTACGGCATGCTTAGTGGCACTATATAGCGCTGCACCCAAAGCCCCGTACAAACCTGCGACACTTGCAATCGTAAGAATTGTGCCTTTCTTTTTTCTTCCAAGCAATGCCCGTATTGCAATCCGAGCAAACTTGATAGTTCCCCCAATATTGATGTCGACTTCTGCATAGCGCTCGGTCTCAGGATCATCCCAGAAGTTTGACCACGTCTACACATATTTGGGGTTATTTACAACTTCTGCTAATTTTTCAGGAATATAAATATGGAGAGGAGAGATTAGTAGAAAATTAGGTAGACCTGGCTTCATTCTATTCAGTATAAAAATTTACTTACCGGTTCGAAAACCCCTGCGCCTGCCACCCAAACGTCTGGAACATCTCCCCAGAGTGTGACGCTACGATGCGCCAGAGCCTCTAGTTCCTTCCAAATAGAGACGTCGCACTTTATGAACTCAACATTTCCCTTAAATTCCTGGATAAAAACCTCGGCTTCAGATGTTAAGCGCAAATCACCTATGAGGATCTTGGCACCAGCGGAGGCGGCAAGACGCGCAAAGGCAAGACTGATTCCTAACGTGAACATTAGAGGAAGTAAATTGGAATAGCAGTGGAGGAATATTTGCAAGTCGATCCATAAACTTACCAGATCCACCGCCGGTAATAGCCACGATCTTGCCCTTAAGTTCAACTTCTTCCCCCATTTTTCTAGACTGAATCGCTTAATGAGTGAACGGGATGGGCTGTTAGCTAGACTCGAAGTCCGCGTATAATCTTTCAACAATTCAAAACTCCTTTGTTTAATCATAAATACTAGAAAACTAGTAGATGTTGAGCTTCAGCAGGTGCATAAAACGTTTGCTCTAATTCCTTACTCCATCTGAATCAACATGCGGGGTTCTAGCTTGATTTCTCCGATATCAGGAGGTCCGAGCTTGGCAGAAAAGTTGTGACTCAATTTTCCCTATCGTATCCGTCAATGCATTTTACCATTTTACCATTTCTAAGGTGAAGGCAGAATGCTCGGATGGCACCCGTCCAGGAACCTGTGCAGACTACGACGGAGCGTAGCTGGAAATCAATAAAGATCTCTTGACTGCGGGATGGCGATTAGTGATCCCCCAAGCACGGACTGTCAAGTATAGAGAGGAACGTTTCCGATTGGACGTCAGCTAAACGAGCCTCTGTTAAGCCGTCTCTGGAACGTATCCGAGGAGAGGTTAACAAAACAAGCCTTTCTAGGCCTGTCACTGGAACGTATCCGACTAGACAGTAAGAAGGCAAATTCATTTGAAGCCATCTTGGAACGAATCTCGCCAAGCCATCACTATGGTCGTAGTCTTGATTGGGAGGAAATTTCAAAAAATGCCAACAGCGTGGCTTGCGACTACCGTAGAACTTTGTCAACGCCATTTGTCTGGGTTTAGGGATAGCCTCTTCAAATCCGACGAACTCGGATTGGCTCCGAAATTGAAATTTGACAAAGTGCATAGATTAGCGAGGTATTATTCTAATGTAACAATGACATATTAATAGTGGATACCGCCCACCGGTTTTCTTACTCTATGTTTGTGCTTCTCGGTTTCTAAAGCACTACACATTCAAAGTGTATACAGGTTAGCTAAAGCAGTGCACCACTATGTCTCTGCAAAATGAAGATATGTTAGCGCAGCAAGCTGCAGCTGCTCTAAATGTTGAAATTATTCCCGGTACAGAAATTATGCGCGATGTGGAAGGCATACATTTTACTCACGCTAGAGGTTCCAATATGGTGTGAGTTACTATCTTTGAGCAAAAGTATATACCTTCGCTGACATTAGGATAGGTTAGCACCGCATCCAAGCAGAAGTCCTCAAGACCCCTTGAACTGGTCAAAAACATGGAAACGTCAGTCTCTTTGAATAATGCTAGATGTCTGGCTTTAGAAATTTTCCCTAATAAGATTCTTAGTCGTCGTTATTGTAGTTCAATTTATATATTGCTTTACAACCGTTGGATCTGCCTTATCAGTAGCTCCGATGAGCCCCCTCATTGCTGCAGAGTTCAAAATTGGAGCACAGCAAGTTGGCCTCCTTACCGGTGCTGCTGTTCTAGCATTAGGCTATGCGAATCTGATTATAGTCCCATGCTCTAACATTTTCGGACGCCGTTTTACATGTATTGTACTAGGCATCTTGGTGTGTGGTAGTGGTGTCTGGGAAGCTTTGGCCCCTAGTTACTCTAGTTTACTTGGATCTCGGATCCTTAACGGAATAGGCACAGCTACCTGCGAGACTCTCATGGTGCAAGTCGTTGCAGATTTGTTCTTTGTACATGAAAGAGGTCTTTGGACAGGCTTTTATTTGTGAGTATATTAGATTCTAATAAGAGAAAAAGCTAATAATTTCTAGTACTTCATTGTTCCTAGGCCTATTCATTGGCCCTGTGATCTCTGGAAACATATCAAACAAGTAAGAAGCTCCTCAAATTTCTCTATTTTTCAAATAAGCTAAATGGAGATTTTCAGTCACGGGTGGCGAAGTTTCTTTTGGCTTTCTACAGCCCTCGTAGCCTTTTCTGTCATATTGCTCATATTTCTCTTCCCGGAAACAAAATTCCATCGAGAAGTTGAGACGGATATTGCAACGTCGCCAAATATGGAAACTAAAGCGACTCAGGCGAAAAATCCACTCGGCAACCAGATTGAAGCATCGGAGCTAGAGGATGGAATCAATCCTGACATTGAACAATTGAAGGCTACCGATGCGGATACAGCACCGCCTGTTGGCAAAGGACACCCCAATAAAAGAGCTTTCGTTCTCATCCAATATCCTGACCACCGATGGCGCACGTTGCTTATACGAGATATCACGTCTCCGTTCCGCGTCTTCTTCTACCCTATTGTGTTCTGGGCAGGACTCTTGGTTGCGGGTCCCGCTAATACAATTCTCTTCTGGAACCTCACGGAATCCAGCGTTCTGAACAATCCTCCCTACTATTGGAATCCATCTCAGATTGGTAATGCCAACTTTGCTTTTGTGGTCGGAGGATTGTTTGGTCTTTTCACAGCTGGCCCGTTCTCAGATTGGGTTGCAACTCGCTCTACTCGACGCAATAACGGTGTTAGAGAAGCAGAAATGCGGCTTCCGGCTTTAATTCCGTATGCCGTTACCAGTGCAATTGGAATAATCATTGGTGGGATCGCCTACCAGAACTTATGGCCTTGGGAGGTGATCCTTGTCATTGGGTATGGGCTCACAGGTCTTTGCGTTACGACTGTTCCAACTATTGCAGTTGCCTACGCAATTGACTGCTACAAGCCCATGAGTGGTGAGATTATGGTTGTCGCGACTGTGATCAAAAATACTATTGGATATGGAATGAGCTACTGGGTAGCTCCACTAGCTGAAGCACAAGGTTATATTGTACCAGCTATGGTAATGTTTGCCTTGGTGCTTGGGCCAATGTTTCTTGCTATACCTATGTACTACTATGGTAAGAAGCTTAGAATTTTCACAGCAAACTCGAATTTGCATATGTTAGAGAATCTATAAAAAAGGGGACAGTTCCAGCACCTTCGCCGGACGTTCATGACATCAATGAAAGATTTGGCCTTCACCAATGCATGCGGAGGCACTTTCAATCTGCCTTTCTATAGTTGTCTAGAATCTAAAGGTCCAAAAATCCTCCAAATGCTTATCGTCGCTTGGATAGTCGTCTACCGGCTCTGGGTTGAAGTGAAGAATGTAAATCCTGCCCAAGGTCGGCGGCCATCTTTACCGACTTCATGATTTCTCTAATCATACGCTCTGGGCCAGGAATCTCAGCAGACTTGAAGAAGAGCACTCGGTCATCCACATCCGCGCTAATTTTTATCTGGTCGAGTCGAGCTCGTCAGGCTCGTCTTCCAGCAGATCCTCGGGACATGTTTTGAGTTGAGACGGATGGACGGACTGAAATTTGCTCCCTAAATGGGTAAACTCATCCGCAAGGTCAGGTGGGATATATATTTTATATATCGCTCGTGGTCGAATGCTTCTTGCGGCCAATTTGTCGTCGATCGCCCCAAACTCGCAGTCTAATGCATCAGGATATAAGAGACTTGGGAGCATCACTCTTCCTTTGTTGATAGTTTTTGATCCTGGTGCCTGATCTAGGAAAACTGATAAAAAGGGCTCGTATCATAGTCGAAGAAATCGTAAATGAGATCATCATCTCCAAAAGTTGATACATCAGAATGTTTGTAAAGGTCTTTGATCGCATGGAGAAGTTGATAAAGTTGGATCATGACACATCAATGTGCAGACGTATGCCAGCCAGCTGTACGTTGATAAGGATGACGTCTATGCCTTCATCTCCAAAACTAGTCGAAAAGCCATTTACTCGATACTTTGGCGTTCCATTTCTACGTAGGGAGGTTGTTTAGAGTAGTTCTGTAGTAGCGCGGGGGCGGGGCGGGAGCGGTGTGGGTGTGGTGTGTATAACAAACAAGCGAGCCAATCGATAACTCTTTCGCTTCCGATAACCAAACGGATTGCAAAATATTATTTATCCACGTCCAACGCTCACAAGTGACTCAACGCCTCCAAAATACAACATCAAGCAAAGTAACACACGCGGTTTCACCCTCGAGGGACGCAATTCACCATGACCACCATGGATGCGCGCGAAAGGTTCGCGCTCATCAACGAAGGTCTCGCCGAGGTCCTCAATCCTGAATTGATTGAGAGCATATTGGCTGAGGGTCGGAACCCAAAGATCTACTGGGGTAACCTTCGCGATGGCCTTCTCTGGCTGTGGGAAATGAAGCTAACGAAGGTGTTTTCATTTATTAGGAACGGCCACAACGGGACGCCCTCACTGCGGATACTTCGTTCCAGCTGTGAAGATCGCACAATTCTTGGCAGCAGGTTGCGAAGTGGTGGTGTTACTCGCAGATATCCACGGCTTTCTCGACAACCTTAAGGCACCAATCGAGCTTGTCCAATACCGAGCAAAGTATTATGAATATACAATTTCTGCGATACTGGAAGCTGTGGGCGTGCCAACTGAGAAACTGAAATTCGTTCTTGGGAGCTCCTACCAGAAAAACCCTGAGTATGTCATGGACATATACAGGATGTGTTCTTTACTCACAGAACATGAGGCGAAGAAAGCCGGCGCTGAGATTGTCAAGCAAACAGACAATGCTCCATTGAGTGGCCTGCTTTACCCAGTTCTTCAGGTGTTGGACGAGCAACACCTGGGTGTCGACGCTCAGTTCGGAGGTACTTCACATCATGATCTTTGAATTTTATAGGATCTCGGCTGACTCAAATCAGGACTCGATCAGAGGAAACTGTTTACTGCTGCAAAAGAATGGCTGCCCAAGATTGGATATAAGCAAGTAAGTCTATGGCACCTCTATATGCCCAGGTCTCCTTCGAGGCTTACCTATCTTCAGCGTGCCCATCTGATGAATCCAATGGTACCCGGATTACATGGCGGGAAAATGAGCTCCAGTGAAGAAGGTAATCATATTGTACTTCCTTCAAGGAGCTTACTAAAGACCACCAGATAGCAAGATCAATCTTCTCGATCCTCCTGAGACGGTTATTAAGAAGATACGCAAGGCAGAGGCTGCTCCCCGAGTAACCGAAGGCAATGGAATTCTGGCATTCACGGAGTTTGTTCTTCTTCCAGCCTCGGGTTTGAATGGACATAAAGAGTTCCGAGTTCATCGTGAACGAGATGGCCTGGAGCCGCTGATATACACGAGCATCGATCAGATCCACGAGGACTACAAGAATGACACTGTATGTCAAATGCACTATTCCACGCATCATTCTCTTTTCCAGGACTGATAATTTTCTAGTTAACCCCCCAATTACTGAAAGATGCTGTGGCAAAAGCTCTCAATACGCTTCTTGAACCCATTCAGAAAGCTTACCAAGCCTCTAGTGAATGGCAGGAGATAAACCTGAAAGCATACCCTCCGCCTCCAAAGAAGGAGAAGAAAGTCAAGGATAAAGGCTCGCGCTACCCTGGGGCAAAAGCCGGGGAATAAAATTTTGTCTGGCCTTTTAGTAGTAGACCTTGTAATCCAAGTCGTCCCTATGGCCGGCATCCTCCTGTACACATCGGCCTGTCTCCGATTCACAGTCCTCCATATCGTAGCTCTCTGCAAACAAATCTTCTACCTCTTGATCGGAATCCTCCATATCAAAATTTCTTCCAATTCCGAGCCTTGGATCTCATCACCTGCGTTGCTACTTTCTACATTCAACTCATCTTGTCCATTGAGAGTCGTCATTTCATCATCTCTCATATCAAGATTCTCAATGGAAGTCGTCTGGCATTGATATGCTTTTAACCACTTCAAGTTGTATGTGTTGATCTCTATTTCATGTACCTTGTTCGCCAAAGCTATTCCAAATCTTTCTCCATTATTTTCCTGACGTCTCATACGCCTCGCGCAAACTATCGACTCACCCACGCTGCTTCAAATAGGTCGCCACGATAGCTTTCTGGAAGATATCATCATGAACCGAGCCTAAATTCATAACGTCGTAACGATTATATTCACACTACTTGCACTCGCACTCGAACTAGTAGTTTCTGAAACCAAATTCTTGGCATTGATACTGCCAATGCCGTAGACGAAAAGCTTGGAGTTGTTCTGGTATAGACCGCCGTTATTCTGACAGTTAGTAGGACACAAGGTGCATGACCGCTCTAAGATGAAGGCTCATCAACCTTGGATCTATAGATTGATCTTGCTTGAATTGTGGACGATTTTGTAGAGGCTCATGGGGCACTAGAGGGTTTTCAACACCATTTCGGAGAATTTGCCAACTATACAGACCTGGACCAGAAGTACAAAGATGGACGAAGCCCACTATGATTAATTCTTCACACGGGAATTCATATTGAGACTAATAATTGAGAATGAATATTCAAGTTCTATTTATCTTGGAGGATTTTGAAGAAGAGCTGGAAGCTGAACGAGAGATCCTAGTACTACTAGTCTTTTTCCAGCGAACGAGTAGCAATTAGCTCGGCCCTAAAAAATAAAAAAAGAATAATCCCGAACCAGCTACCTGCAAAATGTTATTACGTGCGCTAGTAAACCAAATAGGAAGGTATACTTCTATCCTAAAGGTCTTAATTTTGACTCCACTAATAACTGCGACGATTGTTCCAACGCAAAGGCCTCTGCAAATGCTGCAAATGCTGTTTACATTGTAAACACTGCTAGGTTTAAAATTCGGTTAGCTTTCGCGCATTTTTATACTTTAGACACTATTAGATTCGTCAACACTCCTTGGTCGTAAACCTTGTTTAGGGTTCACTCCACGCGGGACGTTACCACTTAGCCAATGGTACGGTCGCCTGAGCTTGCTTTGGCCAGGGAGTGTCGTCTCGACCTTCATCATTGTCCACCAAGCTTTTTCATCCACCCTCCTATTGGGCCACCTTCTATCCACCTTGTCCAAATGGCTGAATGACCGAGCACTTCTGACAAGAAGTACCTGCATTGTATATGCGGCATCAATCGACACAAATTTCAGCAATTTGTGAGCCATTAACGGCCCGCAAAAAGACAACCCCAGTCCAACGAGTTAATTAAGGTTCAAGTTTCATTTGATTTCTAGCTTTTGATTGGAAACATTTATCGTCCTAGCGGGTGGAGCTCTCTTTCTACATGCAAGGGAATACAGGTTCACGTACATCAGTGCAGTGTAAGCCTGATTGAGATCGTCCGAGATCGCCTTCACAGTTACAGATGCTAGACTTAGATTTTCTGTTGCAATCGCAGCACTATATAATGCTACTCAACTTCCTTTAATTCCAATCAAAACGCCCCAACCATCGTCAGGCATCTCTTATCTTCCTGCTATTCCATCCAACATATTTCAAAATTAATGCTTTGCTTTTCGCTTTACTTGGTACGTACTCTACAACTTTCGATGTAGACCGAAACTAATTCAATTTGATCTAATACCAGTAGATCCAGCATTTCAGCCGAAGATCTTCGCGCGCAGAATACAAAAAATATGTTAAGTCATACTAATTCTTACATTGAAGAACACCTCGCAAGAATTCAAACCGAACCACAACGACTAGAGTCTAGCGAGCTTGAAGCGGAGCGAGCTTTATCCACGAGACAAGATGGGCGTAAAGATGAGAAGGGTGTTGACACAGGGTCGGGAGAAGAAGCCACGTCTGATGGACTTGTGGTAGACTGGGATGGAGAAAATGATCCGGCAAATCCACTGAACTGGTCGAAGGCCAAGAGGATCAGTCAAGTCGTCCTCATCAGTGCAATCACCATGCTCACGTAAACTTTTCTCTTCGACAACCTTCTACTTCTTTACATTTGCTAAGTAAAATACTACAGTTCACTTGGTGCATCAATGCTGGTTCCGGGCGTCGCAGAGCTGATGGAGGATTTTCACACTACCAACACCGAAATTGGGTCCTTGTCGGTAACTATTTACCTCCTCGGATTTGCATGTGGTCCTCTCCTTATAGCTCCTCTCTCCGAGTTATACGGTCGACTTCCACTGTACCATGCCTGTAACATACTATGGATCATATTCACCGTTGCATGTGCGGTAGCTACCACCATGCCAAGCTTCATCGTGTTCCGCTTCCTGGAAGGCTGTGCAGGTTCGTGTCCACTAACCATCGGAGGCGGCACAGTCGTCGATGTCATTCCACAAGAGTCTAGAGGATTTGCAATGTCTATATTTGCTATTGGACCCTTGCTCGGTCCAGTCATCGGTCCTGTTGCCGGCGGCTTTCTCGCACAAGCTGAAGGCTGGCGATGGGTTTTCTGGGTCTTGGCTATTGCTGTAGGAATTTTCATATTCTGTTGACATCACTTTGCTGACTACTTAGATAGATGGGTCTCTTGGGAGGATCAGCCGTCATATTCATGAGAGAGACTTATGCAGTAGTCTTACTCAAAAACAAAGCAAAATCACTTCAGAAGAAACATAATAACCCCAACTACGTATCAAAGTTCGATAATGGCATTAGCCCCGGGACACTCTTCAAACATGCCATCATTCGTCCTTTCAAGCTGCTACTCTTTTCTCCAGTTGTTATCATCTTGTCAACATATACCGCACTCGTCTTCTCCTACTTGTTCCTGCTCTTTACCACATTCACTCCAGTCTTCGAGGAACAATACGGGTGGAAAGGCGGTATCCCAGGATTGGCATATCTTGGAATTGGGGCGGGACTGGTTGCGGCTCTGGTAGTATTTAGCTTCTTGAGCGACATGCTTCTGAAAAGACAAGCACATGGTGGAGAAATGAAACCTGAGTATCGTCTACCAGTAATGAAGTGGACGGTGACGTTGGTCCCAATTGGTTTATTCTGGTATGGCTGGGCCGCTAAAGCTGAAACCTTCTGGCTTGTACCTATACTAGGTACCGTTTTGATAGGTGCTGGAGCTTTTTGCACTTTTGTGAGTTATTATTCCCTTTCTGATGCCACTTTGTCTCGCGATAGGATTCACTAATGCATATAGCAGATGCCTACTCAGACATACCTCGTTGACTGTTATGGTAAATATGCGGCCTCAGCCCTTGCGGCAAATACAGTCCTTCGCTCCATATTTGGTTGCGTCCTTCCTCTTGCAGGCCCGCCAATGTATGCCGCACTGGGTCTTGGCTGGGGTAATTCGTTACTAGGATTTATTGCTTTGGCTTTTAGTCCTGTTCCATTTGTCTTTTACACCTACGGCGAACGTATCCGACATCGCTTTGAGATCGATTTATAGAGCTAGAAAATTTCTCAGGCTCTTCAAATTCATGTTTCTGAAATTTCGAAGTGCATGGTACGGTACGGAGATGGCGCAAATGCTAGGCGGCTCAGACACTACAGATGACTTGGTCATTTTTCAATTCGTCATATACATAATTGATTTATGCGCATAATTTCCACATACGAATAGAATGAGTCCTTGCAATGACTATAATAATAGCTCAGCTTCTTTGGAATCAAAAATCAGATGTACAGTAGGTACTTTTGTCTGGCAGAATGATCTCACTGTAATCTAGTTCTAGTGGATGTCAGCACTAACACCTCTGTATATCCACTATAAATTTTTGTTAGGGGATAGGGTCGCTAAAACTTCAGCGTAGCCTTGTCAAAGCGGCGAGAAATTACTTGTGAGAGGATTTTCCGAACCATATTACTTGTTTACCCCTCCGCTGCTTTTGGCTCCAACACAGGCAGCCTGCCCCGCCTCTTTACTAGCCACACGCCCTTTCACTACTATGGGCTGATAAAAATTGGACCCCTCCTGGAATGGTCTGCAACTAAGCGCCGGCCGGTCGGCCTGCCTCCGAGTCGGCGTGACGCCAAGACTCGGGCGCCTAATTTATATGATCCACCGATTATAAAACCACTGGAGTTCGGCGCGAGGCTTCATCATTTTGTGCCTCGTCCGCCCTTCCTCGCCAAACTCTTTGACGTCAACTGGTACTACGATGGTAGATCCACTTAGTGTGACATCTGGAGTCGTAGCTCTGGTAACTTTTGCCCTTCAATCCAGCGTAATCCTCTATACGTCAATCCGTAGCCTCCAAAACCAGGATAAGAACTCACGCGCGCTCAAAACCGAACTCAATGATTTGAATGGAGTGTTGGAGACGCTCCTGGAGACGGTTAGCAACTACCCCGAGATTAATTTCGACGATCTTAAGATTCCTCTTCACCGCTGCGGCAAGGCTTGCGTGGAGTATGGCGATCTTATCGCCGAATGCACAAAGCACTCTACTGGGTCGCGGCCGAGTTTTCGGGATTGGTTTAAGCAGAAATATCTCCAAGGGGATATCAATGATTTCAAAGCCATGTTAGCTATATATAAATCTACAATAAACATAGCCCTAGCCAACGCAAACATGTGAGTCTTTTCTCCTTACCTATCTCTTCTATTTTATTTAGCTAATCGCCACTATCAACGCAGTCGTGTTGCTGCCATCACACCCAAAGTGGTCGCGGACTACAAGGACATGATTCAAGATACAACCAATGAGTTGCAAGAGCATCTTCAAAGTCTAGAAGAGAAAGTAGAAACCCTGGCTGCCAGAAATGCTCGAGGGCCGGCCCAAGACAACACTGAATGGCAGGCAATACTAGAAGAAAAGGAGAGTACTGAGCAGGGCCTCAGAATCTGTGCACAATTGTCCGCTCAAATCGAGGAATTAGAAATGACATCTAATGAAAATCCCAAGTTTTCGCAGCAGCCTTCGGCGCATAAATACATCAAAACTGGCTTGGACGCTACTAAAGGCTCTATCCAATCTCTTATGTCTCAGTTACGGAGCCACGAGGATCATATTGGTAGGCAGATGGAGGCCATGAAGTCAACTGTCCACTTATCGGACTCTGCCGCCATAGAGCTTACCCGGTTACAAGAGACAAAAGAGAGCATCAATCAGTGCATAAATGTTGTTTCTAGCGCGAGCGAGTACCTGAACAATGAGCAGCGCAACATTGTCGAAGATGTTTCTATTGCTGATCAGTCATACGACATGTCAATCTCGACTGTCGGTGCCCTTTTTACTGCGAGAAGAGTCACCGTCAAAGGACGGTCACGCCATATAATCGGGCAAATAAACAATGATAGCTTTCAAAAAGCTGTTGAAAACCTTACACAGCTGGACATGCAGAGTGAGAAATCCGCTCCGCATCTCACACAAGATCTCGATCAGACTGTTCCCCGGCTTGAGTCAGACACCGAGATCAGTCCAGCAAACGATTTTGATATCCGTTATGGGCGTGGTATTACGATTGCGCGGCCAACAGAAGGCACTAAACCATGAAAAGTTGTTCCACAGTAGAGCTTTTTGGAGCCAAGGCAGAGATCTACTACCACTTCTATAAACACCAATGCTTAATAGCTCTAGAGCTGCTTCATTTCTCATCTCATTAGCTATACTTCTGTCTTACAAATTCTATGTTTTTACTCTTTCCGGACGGCTATCAAACACATTGCAAAGCTTATACCACGGCAGCCTCTACAATATATTGGCCGGGGTCGGCATACATTTTCTCCATACTTGGAAGTCTACCAGGCTATATATATGACTTGGAACAAGCTTTAATGACATTTTCAGTAGACATAGAGCCAAAATCTTTGAAACTTAGCGTTTACCGACGCTTCTCTACATAAATTTACAAATCGCGTACCTTCCACCCACTTTCTTAACATGATCATTATACTATCTACCATAATATTTAAGCTTTATTAAAGATTCGAGGTCAACAGCATTAAATCGAAAAATTAGAAATAAAGATCTAAGATCCTATACAGAAGTTGGTACTGTAGGTATTTGCTTGGTCGTTGAGGGAATTCCTATCTACATTGACTGTTCACGTGACAGGAGAACACTACCGATACTCAGATGCCCACAACGGTATCCTTCCGTTTCATCTGGCTAAATACCCCACACATCGCCCAGCTCGTATCTCTTTGTTGTACCCTCTATCTCAGTACTGGTAGTTCGGCTTGAGATCATAACACCCCAGAACGTAGCCCATTCACTTGATCGATTCTCCCACCTGTGCTGTAATCAGTCATGTCTCCTATCACCCAATCCAATTCCAACATGGCAACAGAAGAATAACTTACCCATGCAAAGCACCTCGTTGGAGATAGACATCACCTTTCTTCAACACCGTTTCTTCGAACTCTGGGAGTGAAGAACTAGGTAAAAAGGCGGATCTTGGTGTTTTCAAGACTATCTCCCCGCTTAGCATTAGTAGGTAATCGGTAGATGTAGTTCGATGCTGCTCTTATTTTCAGTTCTCCTATAAATACAAGATTCACAATGACCAAAGAAGATGAGTGTATATACATTGTCAATGGAGCTTCCAGGAGCCAACTCGAAGAATTGGATATTGATTCCTCCCGGTGTGACGATGCCTGGGGAAGGTATCGGTTCAGGTTCAATATTTTTGCTGTAATCAATTTAAATTAGTTTTATTGCTGCCGATTTTCTTCTTTGATCTTTATAGCTCTATCTGGAAACATATTTTTTCTAATAGAAAGAGTGTGGAGTTAACGTACAAGCCATCATTGGATGTGGGTAAGGTCGCGTGATTAAAAATCACCGTTCTTGTGCCCGATGGGAGTATTTCGCGAGAGAGCTCTTTAGAAGTGACTTGGACAGCTGCCTCGGCGCCTTCACGATCAGAAATATTGAGAGGAAGCGGAAGATTTGATGCAATGAAGCGGCGGATTGCTGGAAGCCTACTGTTCTCGATGCCAGAGGGTGGCATATTGATATCTACCCTTTGTCGGCGCTTTGGAAGCCGCCGGTATTCAAATTGAGAAATGATTGTGGATGTCTTCTGAACATTTTTTCTACAAAATCCATTGCAGCAAAAAGTCTATGTCATCAATTTCGGTACACCCGTCCCTTTTTTTGGTAATCCTTGACTATCTTCTGACCCTGGCGACCCAGCCCCCACCAACCGAGAGAGTGCCACAATGATGCGTCGGCTCGACCTTCATCTCTGTCCACCAAGTTTCTCGGCCGTGTTACCCTTCCACCATGCGCACATGACCGTCCGACTTATTTCCGTTTCATTTGACGGCAAAATCATTCGAGTAATAGGGCTGCTTGTATTATATAATAGATAATAGAGGTTCTTTTGCTTCCGCATTTAAATCCTAAGAGGAGTTACAATTTGGTTCTGCGTTTCTAGTCTTTACAACCGAGATATCCTCTCAAGAAGCCTAATACGTCAATCGCTAACCCATATATCGATTTTCGTCGTGGGACTTGCGATAAAGATAAAAAATTCGCATTTTAGAGAGTGTTTCTCGTCCCAATATAGCAGGCCAGCATTTTTTTCACAGGGACTCACTTTTTTTGGAGCTCATATCTATAACAGACAAATATCTTTCACTATTAGGAGGGCCATTGCCACTCAAAGCGTTCAGAAAATGGCCAAATATGCTTGAATAAACAAGCAGATCAGCTATAAACATTAAATCTCATACCATAACAGATGGGAGAATGCGTTGCGCAACCAAATCAAATATAGTTGGGGCCTATCGAGGGAAGCTCAAAACATGAGCTACCAAAGAGAATTTACAAATAGGACAGGTGGAAATTTGCACTCATGTCAGCGAAGCAATTAGATGTGCTGTTATCCAAATTAAGTTATCAATCGTTTCGAGAACGCAGAGCGGGAAAAGAAGTCGTCCTCTTAGATTATGGAGTCGGAATCCAGACGGATCTTGTTGTTGCAGCTGATGGATTAGGTATTAATGGTTGAAAAAATTGAGACTTCAAGTAGTGGTTAAGCTATCTACCGAACCGCATCGCCGCATCTCCTATTGAAAACTGCTCTCACTGATATGTTTATCGCCAAGCGTTTCAAGTTCCCAGAGAGTGGTCATTTTAGTGTGGAGTTATAGGCTAGGTGAGCACTTGATTGTAGGCTCGATATGAAAGCACTGATGTGGCGCTGAATAGACGGGATAGGCATCTGTTTGTCTAAAATTCTAGCGACCTGATATCGTTCATGGTTGGTTTAGCGACGCCGCATGCACGACTGATCCACTGTAAATAAGGCGAGGAACCCTCGTCCGTTTTCTGGCAACCGACGGTACCCACACCTCTATCCTTCAACACCGATTCCAAGTTTCCAGAATTTGTGAGAAGTAATCGATCCAACTAATTCTCGCAATAAAGGAATGTTAGCTAGTCACGAAGCGGCATGGGGAACGAGGCCGCCTCGTCGAGCAGCTCTCGCGTTGATCCATCGACGGGAAGCCGAGCACGGTCTGGGTGCAACACCTGTCGAAGACGGCACTTGAAATGTGATGGTATGGTTTTGTCTTCCTGCCGAGAGGACCCAATGTCAATAAACTAGGACTGACACCTCGGCAGAAGCACGACCAAACTGCAATCGCTGCGAACGGTCCAAGGTAGATTGTAGTTATGAGATTCGCCTTACATGGGAGCAAGATGCACACTCAATAGGCAAGTGCCATGGACGTGCAGGTGTGTGGTCTAAAAATCCCATCAACAAACTTTACCCGTGCAATCCCACTCGCTTGGAAGCATCGCCTGTATTAAGGTCATCGCCAAATAGGAAAGCGGATAAGTATTCTCACTACCAGCAGCACAATCCAACTTATGCGTTCATCAACACGACAACCTATGACATTCACGCATATTATTCCGGGCTTGTTGGAGGGAGATTCTCGCAGAGCAAATCTCTATGGCAGTCAACACTTCCCACCAGCAAGCGTTACCAATCATTCCGTACTGAGAAAAATGATACTGAAGAGGGCATCCCTGATCCGAGGCCTTTGCCAGAGGCGCTTCTAATCCACCGATCCCCAGAAACCGATGAAATGATGCTTAACTACTTTGAAAATGTAGTATGCCGGGATGGTACTCATATACGGCCTGATGACGAGAATGATCCTCTAAAGCATATACTTTCATTCGCATCCACCTCATCCGCTATGGCCAGAGGGATCATGATGATGTCTGCCCATTTCCTGGCTCTTATGGATCCTAAATTCTCAGTCCTCGCCATGGAATATCGACAACTAGCACTGAAAGCTCTAGAAGAATTATTGGCTACCGGTTATGGAAACTCCAGCGAAGTTATTTTGCTTGCGATGATGTTGTGCTCGGCAGATGTAAGTAAAGGTTCTTTTTCTTTTCTTAATCCTCTGAATTATCAGTGGTCTTTTCTCCTCTCACCCGAAACAGTAAATAAATCACTCATCTATTCATAGATCTCTGATCAGTGTCGCCCAACGTGGACCGCCCATTTCGCAGTCTATCGGGACATGGTACAACGACATCTCGGACAACCAGAGAGGAGATATCAGAACGATTATAGCTATAGACTGGGTTGTCGATACTTTTCCTATCATCTTATTATCGCCAAAACAACGTTACCTATCGAAGATATCATGCCTACGGACATGTTACCGCCCACTTCCCAGACATTATCTCCTGACTCAAGATCTGTTGCAGGCTTATCTTCCAAAATCTCAAATTTTTCGTGGGCTTCTACCGAGAATTTAGCACTTACAATGTGTGAGGACACACTTGATATTATTGACCCGTATTCTGGCATGAGCAACAGGCTCCTCCTCTTAATTAATGAGACTGCTGACCTTAAACGAGAAGCATTACATGATGCCTATCAACACCCGATTTCAGAGAGGGGTTATGGCCAAGTAGCGGTAAAAGAGAGAGTGCTACGCTTAAACAGAAGTCTATTGACTCTCCAACAACGTCCTTCGCATTCTACAGCTACCTCGGCTCCAGAATTTTCAAGGCATCTATCGCTCATCGCAGAAGCTCATCGTCTTGCGGCATTGATCCTTCTCCATGAGTCCTACACGCTTTCATCAGGCCTTGGTATGGCAGACTCTGTTGCTTCCGGATATACTGATGACCACTCAATCCTGGATAGCAATGATAAGACAAGTTTAATTCAAAAGGTGTTGAATATAGTTTGCGATTTTCTTTCGCTTCCAGGTCCACTGATAGTCTCATGGCCACTGTGGCCTCTATTCATGGCAGGCTGCTGTACAAACGATGAAGTAGATAAGATTGTTGTCATGAAGCTTTTCGAGTCCGCTCAAAGGAAGTCAAAAAACCTAGGGGTAAGACAATCACTTTCGTTTCCCAGGCTCTTATAGTGCATCAATCCCTCTTGAATAACTCGTGCCTGATCTTGAATCACAGAATATAGGACCAGCATTCGAGGTCGTGAAAAGTGTATGGCAACAACGAGATTTGAGAGCAGATGAGGAAGTCTGTGCAAGGACGATCAGGAGGAGGTTACAGCAGGAGGCGACTCAACCTCCTGCTGATCTTGAAGACAGCTATTTAACGAATTGGTACGAATGGGGAAAAGTTATGGCAATGATGGGTTTTCGGATTAGTTTGGCGTAGACGTTTAGCTAAACCTGAGGAGTCAGTGCACCCAAAGCAATTTAGAATAACGAAATGCGCACTAAAGTAAAAGATCCAAGCTGGTTCGCCGAAGCTTTAAACTGCATTCTTCACAATTCAATTTTAGCCAACCATGCCCTCCATATCTTATCGTTCATAACCTCATTTCCTATAATGCTAACAGGAATCAACTGAAGTTAGAGCATAGCAAGAATCCAACTATTTTCGGAAACCATGGCAGACACGATTATTATTCACGTGATCACTTCTGCTAATCAATAGAGAATTGTCATATCTTAAACTTAAATTGGTACGTAGACTTAAGTCTATTTTGGTCACCTTTTTAATTTCTGCAGTCGTACTGCTTCACATTACTTAAGTAGATAGCTAGCAGGGGGGCTTTTCTAAGCCGTTGCTACCATCACCAGCCACCTCACTTACTGTTGAATTTAGGTAAATTGACAATCTTGGCTGTCAGCACTATTTCTTAGCTTTTAGCTTAAACACTCTATACGTCTATTGAGTAGCCAAGGAGAGAATAAAGGTAAGTACTTTCTCGATCCTTGTTCCGACCTCGACGTATAAACTAAGACTATCACTCACACGCCATTAATTGTATTCAATTATATCAGCTGCTCCATTCATGCCCAGATATTAAACCCATATTTGTCTGTATACAACGCCAACTTTGTTTCGGCTTTCTGAAAATCCCGTTCCCGATTCACAGACAAAAATAACAGAAATATCTCGGCATGTAAGGAGTATTAGTGATGCTAGCTGCCAAAAGTCTCAATTTAGCCGTTCCACTGTTGTAGGTATCTAATATCTATCCTGATCCAATTAAATTTTACATGTGCAAGGTTTGCCTTGCCATTTTATCTAAAATAACAAATGTCATCAACGTCTCAAGGTAATTCCATTGGCTTCACAAACGAGAGCGTAACACACATTGACTTTCTGTCTAAGTAGCCACACTATTCTCACTCACTTCGATATGACACAAAGGAGAGTATCATTAGATATAAGAGCTGACGGGAAGTCCGAAAATTTTCATCATCTGTAGAAATCTTATAACAAACTTTGGAGGCTGTTGTTTATCTTCAACCATTTAATTTATTTTTCCGCATTTGGTAATAGGAATTTCTCAGCTGATAATATTGAATATTTAGAAGAAGAGCATTTCCCCTTTCAACTTGGCTGGAAACTAAGAAAGGACGAGACAAACTTCACAATCCGTATTCAGATGCCAATCTTTCTAATAGCAGCTGGCCCACTAGGGATATCTCCACTATTTAGGGTGTAGGTCTTGGGGTTAAAATAAATTTTTATATGATCAGCCTAGTAAATTAGAGTGCTATGGTAAGGATCAGAAGTGTTAAAGTTAGAAGAGTTAAAGACGATCCCGTTAACTCCGGTAAATCCATCCTCCGCGTTTGGCCTCGGTGATAAAGAACACAGACGGAGGATGATAGTTTAAGCAATGGAAGCAGAAATATGCCTTTAGTTGCTAGTATGAAGATGCATAAGTGAGGGGAAATTATATATAGAGAGAATCAACTGATTCTTAAGTCACCCAACATTCTTTGCAAGTCGAGCTTTTACACTGCTATTAAATACTCTTGTCAGCATTACTTCAAAATTAGGTCATTCCAAATTTAACCGACAATATGACAAGCACAACGCATCCCGAATTCAATGATAATACCGAAGGAATCGAAGTCGCTAAAGCATTCGCTGAGGTGATACGCGGTAAGACGATACTGGTCACTGGTGTAAATCGCGGGGGGATTGGGTTCACGACTTCAGAGGCCTTTGTAAGTTGCATTCCCTGCGACTTCAGTCTCCAAAGACTCGCAATTGCTAATGCAATATGTACCGTATACCTTAGGCCTCCCAATCCCCAACGCACCTCATCGTTGCCGGCCGCAGTCAATCTAAACTTCAGGAGAGTATCGACGCACTCCGGGCTCAATTCCCCACCGTGGACTATCGCCCTCTCGAGATCGATCTCTCAAGCCAAAAATCTGTTAGGGCTGCTGCTGCTGAGGTTCTTTCCTGGTCTGATGTACCCATTATCGACATCATAGTTAACAGTGCGGGGGTGATGCACCTCCCGGAGCGCACCCTAAGCGAGGACGGAATCGAGATGCATTTCGCCACCAACCATATTGGGCACTTCCTTCTCACATGTTTACTCATGCCAAAACTTCTCAAGGCCGCGGAGAGTAACCCTACAAAAGGAGCCACGCGTGTTGTCAATGTCAGCTCAGGCTCTCCTTTGATGGCACACATGCGATGGAGCGATATTAATTTTGAAAAGAGGAATAAGGACTTACCTGAAGAGGAACAGCCTGCGTACAACATGAACAGGATGTTTGGAGCGACGGGCGACTTGGAAGAGAAATCATACTTGCCGTTAGAGGGCTACAATCAGAGCAAGGTGGCAAACGTGCTTTTTGGCATTGCAGCGAACAAGAGGCTGTATGACACGCATGGAATCTTGACCCTGGCAGTTCATCCAGGTGTGATACAGACTGAGCTGGGGAGAAACATGGGGTCAGAAACACTAGAGACTTTGCAAAGCCATAGGGAAAAGGGTGTGTACTCATACAGAACGGCCGGGGCGGGAGCGGCGACAAGTTTAGTTGCTGCGTCGGATCCGAAATTAAGAAAAGGTGAGACTCGGGACGGCAAAGAAAATTATGGGGCTTTCCTCATAGATTGCCAGATTAGTGATCAAGCCAATCCTAAGGCGGTGTCAAGTGATGAAGCGGAGAAGTTGTGGAAGCTGTCGGAGGAATTGGTGAAGGAAAAGTTCGCCTGGTGAAAGAATACGAGTGTGCTGCTATTCTATATTGGCATAATCATGCAGTTCACTCTCCGATAGTAGCACTGACGACTCCTTAAGAGTATCTCAGTTAGTCCAAAGATTAAAAAAAGATCCTATACTTGTTTAAGGAGATTCATAAACGATAACCATCTTTCGGTAGTACGTACAAAAAAATTGGATTGCTCAATTGTCTACTATTTTGCCGGGCAGCCTAAGTAAAATAAGAAGTTCCCAGCCAAGATCCAAACCATATTCCTTCTTGATCGAAGTTGGATTAAAAATCAGTAACAGTACTAACTATCCTCTACTTGTCTCAAAATTATCGCGAAGGATATCACACGATTCCCACCTGGCATTTCCAAAAGCCGTGTAAACGCTCAATGCAATGCAGAATTCTTTACCGCATTAAATTCTCCTCCCTAAATCTATGGGAATATTCCCCTAATCTAACTCCTCTACAATCAAATCCGACAAGTCGGGCTCATGATTAGCGGCATACAGATCTGCGTCCATCACTTCCAGGAATAAATCTACCATTTCCGGCTCGTAACGATCATTCTTCAGGCCTTGCTTCCCAACAAGCTCCCTTATAATCTGTTTATCCATGGGGCCTGTAATTTTATTTATAGCGCGACGCATTTTTGTCATAGCATGATATGAAGGGTCTTTCTCAAGGAGTCTGTTAATGGCATCTCGATGGGTGCGAGCTTGGTCGAGATCTTTTCGTCGGATGGCATCCCGCATGAAATCTTGATGGTGCCGAGCGGCAATCAAGCTGTTTCCTCCTCCTGGGCCTGATGAAGCAACGGCTTCTAGGGCGTCGTATTTTCTGTCGATTTTGTTCAAGTTATGGATCAAATGTTCTAGGTTGTCTCCGTGGAGTACCTTGAGCTTACTTATCTCCTCAGGAAACTCCTTGGCTGGATGCAACTCGCCACGGTGGTGTTTGACCATTATGTCCCAAGAATTGTCGAGATTGTCAAAGAGTTGATTCATCGAGGAAACTGTATCCCTCATAATTTCCGGATCGTAAGAGAAGTCATTTCGTTGCAACTCCTCAAACAATTCCATGGATGGCTTTAATGAATCACGACCAAGTTTTATTCCTGTCTTCCAAACCTCATATGCTTCTTCTTCCTTACCCTCTGTGAGTAGTAGTTCTGCTTTCAGGTTGAATAAGAGTCCTTTCTGGATATCTGGTTTAGGTCCGTATTTCGACTCTGAGCGTTTGACCATCTTCATTCCAAAATCCAGAAACGCTAGGTGACGTCTGGCAAATGATGGAATATACTTGACGTGTATAGTCGCAAGTCCGCATGCAAGGCCGAGAGAAAAATGGAGGTCTGCGCCGTCGAGGACCATTCCCTCCTGTGACTCGATCTTATACAGTAGTGGTTCAAAATACTCGGCGAGGACCGTCACTTCTGCAACGGTAGCAACCTTTCGAAAATTACATACATAGGATAATATGGCTTGCAGAGGCCAATGATTGATTGGGACAGCAATTGGACCTTGGCCAAGGCAGATCTTGCTGGCAAACAAAATGTTCTGTAGGCCCCTTTTGCCCCAGGTTTCAACTGCGTCACTATCCGTAATTTTCGCAGGAGCGGTAAAGTTTGGAAGGCCACGATCGTCATTATTATCTATGTCGCTCAAGAAACAGTTTGCAAAGGTGTAATAGCGAAAGTTGAAATATCTATATTGATTTACACCAAGAGCGGAAGCAAGAAATTCGCAGGATAGCTGTAATCCACCCTTTGGAAATATCCAGGATATTGCGCCTTTGGTAACCCGATATGGAAAGCTTTTACAGAACGATGGCCATCTGTTTGCAAAAGGATCTGAGTTGGACCGAAATAATGTGCAAGCAACAATCCTTGTATATATTGTGAACATGGGATGAATCCAACTGATTATAAGGTTATAATCACCGCCAATTGGAGCAGGATTCTTTTGTATATAACCCCAGTTCGACAAAAGCTTCAGAGCCCTGTCCAATTCGGAGTCGTCTTTGCAGATATTTGATACAATCAACGAGTCATATAAAGATTTTATCATGGGGCCTTCGTGCCAGTACCAACCAAGTGTAAGTACTATCGCCAATATTTCACTTGGCAACTCAGAAAACTTTTGTTCCAACTCTTGGAAAATATGGCATTGATGAACGTTCATTCCTGATACTAAAATATTCTCCACTTGGCCGTTAAGAAGCGTTTTGTAGAGTTTCTGGGCATCATACCCTGAAATTCTAGCCAAAGTACCGAAATGAATCAGAGCTGCAGGTATCCCTTGAAGCAAACTTGCGACAAGTTCGTAATACTTGAGGTCAGGCTTTTTCATCGGCATTATGGATTGTAGAAGGTCTTCGCAACATTGAGGCTCCAGAGAAACCAATTCAAAGACCGTGGCAGTTTTGCAATAGTCAAGTTGGCTGCACATATCTTTCAATCGGCCTGAGAAAATGAAATAACAACAACCTGGTTCGCCTGTGGATTGACTTTGTGACTCGACCATCTTCCTCTGAAAGACATTGATCTCAGAAATTATGGAAGAATCTTGATACTCTTCATCATCAGGCCAGGAAGTTACATGTAAACCATCAAGTATAAGGGCAAATCGGAGATCTCGGATGAGTCTCAGGACGAGGTCTTGTCCTGTTTCCAGTGAAGAATCACCAGTTGTTGCTGTGGGAGTTGGTAACTGAATGAGAAGCTCCGTGATAAATTCATCCATGTTTTGCATGGGATGGACCGCAAAATCAATATAAAGGACGACTTCTACAAACGAAGTACTAATCCAAAGAGAGGAAATATGTTGAAGTAATGTGGATTTCCCGATCCCTGGATAGCCGCACAGCCGAACAGCTGGGGTAGTCATAAATTCCGTAGAAGTCGTATGAGTTGTGGGTTTCGCAAGTAGAGCCTTTTCAAGTCGAAGAATATCGAAATCGCGTCCTATTAAAGATGAATTTTTGTGAGGATTTTTGTTCATAGCAGAAACGATGCCACTGTGTAGGCCTGCAAAATTGCCATTACTGTCTTTCTGCAGTGCTATTTGCATAGGAGAGCCATGGCAATATACGACTGGCACGAACCAATCCACAATCGGAACACTGAGGTTGAACCTAGCACATCTATTCGGATCACGGCGGATTGCTCGTCTTGCCAACGAGGCAGCCGTGGAAAAGTCCAGCCCTTCCGCAATAAAATATCGATAGAAGGAGGTGAGGAAAATCTTCGCACCACTATCCAACACTGCGAAAGACATAGCGACAATATTTCTCACACCCCAACTGGTAAATATCTTGGCGATATTGGTATTCTCGCCGTAATCTGCCTTGGCCGATTCACATGCGTTGAGCACGACCATAGTAATGCCATAATCACTGAGGATTTTCCCAATTGTTCCGGGCTCAACGCCGACTAACTCATCTGAAACTATGCCATCATCCCTTCTTTCATTGAATCTGAGGAATGCCGAGCGAGATTTTGATTTTATTGTACCATGTAGATCAAAATGTACGAGATGAAAGTAGCCGTCTCCACGAAGAGCCCTAGATCTCTCGAGATGCTCGTTCAGAGCATCTACAGTCCCAGGCCTGACTATTTCCAAATTAATCTTTGTAGAACCCCCAAGATCCTGGAATTTCTCCTGAAGATCTGTAAGAATTCTCGAGGCAAAGGTGGGATCAATATCGCTATTCTTAGTTATATCCCGTGCCACAACGAGAAGAATATTGAATGATGATGGAGCTTTGAGGGTTTGCTGCCACAATCTGATATGCTTGAGACCTTCACTGTAACTTTTCGCAGATTTAATGGATCTCCGAATCTGGACATCAATGTTTTTTGGCCTCCAAACGCCGGGGTTTTCGAGGAGCTCCCAATGAAGTTGATATATGGTATTGCGCCTACAGTCATCGTACACTTCAATAGCAATTGCTTTTCTTCCAGAACTCTCACTTGCTATTTTTGTAACAATCGCATCTAGTCCTAATTCTTGCTGCAAACATGAAGCGTATATCTTTAAATCATTTTCTGCATTACGTGCCCGAGTCGTGTCATACGTTTCTTTGGCAGCAAAGTCCTCAATATACCAGCGACAGTTCTTTTTCTGAGTCGCGTTCCACTAGAAATTGTAGAATAAGTAATAGCTTATGGAAATTCTAAGGAAAAATTCAAGAACGTATCACTGCTTTAGGGGGGCTAGGAAAATTCGATCACATAGATAAATAACAGGAGATCAGGATATGAGAGCATAAAAAAATTATCCTTACAGGGTCGTGCACTTGCCGGCTTTGAACCTCCTGACCTACTACAATATCGACTGACCACAAAAAGCTGTTGTTGCTGGCTCTCGCCGGCTGCGTTGAGTTGCGAATGGAAATGACGCACTGCTTAGGTTGCGAAGCGGCCATGACGAGTCGAACTAATATGTTTCGCACATTTGTAAGAAGAAACAATGATGCTCGTGCCAAAGAGATATAGGATACAGATATAGTAGTCGCATGCATCAGGAAATTGCTTTTTTTCAGCCTCGGCGTCAATTATCCTCAATCAGAATGCAGTCATGCAGCCAGAGCCAAATTCGGTTTCAGCTCCAGCCAGCTAGTCTCAGCAACAGTCTGAGCGGCTACCTTGATAATACCTTTGAAATAAACCCATAACCCCTCTTCTGCTCTTTGATCTCATGATAATAATTTAACTTCTCTTGCGCCAACTCAGTACTGAAGATAATCGGCGAAAAATATAAATAGTCCAATCGATACGTACAGCTACCCGAGATAACGCGAAAAAGGAATCACAGCTAACTTTAGCCCCCTTATAGGATGGTGGGGGGTAGATACCACTTTCTCGACGAGACTTGCCCCTCGTCGGAGATCAGCAAAATGATGTGTCGCGTGGTCGAAAATCCACTTCTTCCGTTGCATAAATACGCTCCCGTCGAGCCTCTTTCCGAAGATGAACCAGCTCACAATACACAAGATATCCATCCAACTATTCTCGAAGAGCCTCTGACGTATGAAAACCGAACGGATTTCATCGAAAATATCGGTGAAGGAGCGGCGCGCGCGGGTATAGCCTCTCTCTTCAACATTGACTCGGCTTCGAGATCAGAGGAGGGTCTTTCGATGCAGAGTCAGAAGGTCAAACGGTATACACTGAAGAACACGGAGCAGGTCTTCAACAAATTGATGGCCAACGAAGATTATGCATTTGAGGTGCGATCTCTGCTTAGAAGCACGACATTTGGCAAGGCATACTTGGTAGTGGGATTCTACACGACGACAGGAACAATTTGGACCCAGACTCAAAGACAAAGCCGGAGTGGAGGGTTCAGGCTTGCAGTTCCCATCTCCGAAACAGTGGGCGATGGGGCTGGTATGGCAGATCCCCATATCAGCGCGTCCATGTCCAGGATGACTCGCCAGGGGTTACAGATGAGCGTTGTCCAAGAAGAGATTTTTGCAGTGGCATACGATGTGGTAAAGACTTCCTATATAAAGAAGAATAATCCGGCGTTAAAAGGCCCGCTAAGAAATCGGTCAAGGCTGCGATTCGATGACAGCGATTCAAGTGGCGACGACGAAGATGACGTTGTCACTCACATGATATTTGAATTAGACTCTCAAGAAAGTGCCGTAGCTCATTCACGGTGTTTTGATTTCGTAGTTAAAAATTGAAATATATTGAATCCCGCATACCGGAAAGTTTTATTGGATACATTTGCAAGATAACACAAAGCAGCTTGCTGTTTAATGTATTCCATTTATCTTTTGGTTGAAGTATCGAGGGCAAGTGGGTCTCGAAGCTAGCCCGGGGTGACCCTGAAAAAGGACAGAGTCACGCGAGCCTCAGAGTTGGAAAGTTATACTCCCTTTAGGTATTCATTGTCCATTTCTGTCTTTGGATCTGACCGACCTGTGAGTAACAAATCTTAGAAGCTGACCAAGTGAGTCCAGAGTTAGCTAGCTCTACTAACAGGCTTTTTTAATGAACAGGCAGCCATTGTGTAAGTCTAGAGATTTATGATAGCTCATAAAGATCAAGTCCCAGGGTACACAATTATCATACCATATATTAGGCCAGTTATTTGTTACAGGGTCGTTTCTTAAGATCTCATTCAAGTTCGATCAGTGCAGCGTCATCCCATAACAGCAGCAATGAAATATTACAATGTGTTTACAGGCAAGTGGCTGAGAGCTCAATTGGTTACATCTAGGAACTTCTCATCTTACGCTATCAAACTATAGCATCGTAGCTCCTAGTCTTTACATGCCTATGGGTATGTTACCCTCCTTCCTAATAGTGATATTGATGAAATAGAGATTTTCTTCCTCCATGAGTCGAATATCTACCCATGTTCTCTGATTGCATGGTTTATGATAGAAACTTGACTGTTCATAGAATCTGCCACTAAGGAGTTCTGCTTGTAGGTAGATACTTTGAATTATAGGGTCCAATATTTGGGTGGGAGGGCTTAAAGCTAGTGCACACCAAATGTCAGAGTTTCTTCCCCGAGTTCCAAATGATAACACAAGTCCTTCTTGGTTATTACATTTATGGCATGGATGCTTGACCCTGAGCATACCTCCTCGACTGGCGAAAGCTTCGGTTAGAGTAGAGACTCTAATAGGAGACCCTGCTGGATCAAGAACCATAGGAGCGGTAGCTAACTGGTTAGTCTGCAAGCCTCGAAGCATAAATTTGACAGGATAGCCAGGCTCTGAGTTGCTGATCTGGGAAACTGAGATTGATTTTCGTTCGAACGACATAATATTGGTACCTAAAGTGTATCTGGAGCCTTGCAGAGCGTGTACTAGGCGTCTCATATCTCCAAGTCGATTTGGAACAAATCCATGCGAATAGTCTGTCTGTATATCTGGCTCTAATAAGAGGAAAATTGCACTAGGAACAGTAGGACTCCAAGCAATGACATCCAAGCATACGAACACTCGATTTCGGCTATTGACTTCGGTATCAGAGCCGACATGTGATAAGAGGGATATTTGCAAACCACGAGGTCCGAGAGAAGTTGATGATCCCAAGTGCTCTAAATTTTCTGTCATCAACTTTAAGTCGGTGCTACCAAAAGCAGTCGTCGAGAGCTTGAAGGAAATTGGCCTCAAACACGCATAAGGATTGAATCGATCTATTTTCAAACCATCCTGCCAGCTAAAACAGTCGTAGTGGGTGCAAAAAGCAGCTGGAGAAGTTGCTAATAGACCTTGATTATAAGGGTCATGAGATGGTGTCCATAAAAATAAAGTTTGATCCGAACTCTGGTTCAGAATTTCTTCCTGCAGGCGAAGAAATGCTTTTTCCGGACCCTCTCCATATATTGGGGCCATGTGAATATCGAAAAGACCCATCAGGCAGTACGCCATGTCCTCTTCTCTAGTTGTCTCTCGTCTTGACGCCCATGACATTCTTTGAGCTACATTGCAGTAAAGCGGAGACTTCCCCAGCAGTATGTTCTCAGGGATACTAGTGATCGACGAGATATCTTGGACAAACATATGCTTTGTCCCGAGCTCCCTCCACAAGTGGTCAAAAATAATCATACGGCGAGGCGCAATGAGCTCTTGCAAGGTCCACCCACGAGAGAACCATTTGCTCCTCTTTAAGTCACCCAAGCTTTTTATATCGGGTAGATAAGCATAGCAAATTGCCGAACCTTGATACCAGCTGTACATCGAGTTAATTGATTCGCTGAGCTCTGCCGAGCTTGACTTATCAATGCAACATGTATCAATCCACACCCAGTGATATCCATCTTTGGCGGCTCTTTTACGACAACCCTGGAGTTTTGAGAAGCCTTCCATCCTAGAGTACGTTTTACCTTTTATATCTTGAAAGGTTATTTCCCCTTCGCCCCACATATGCGAAAGAATGGCGTATTTTGGAACATCTCGTTGAGAGAACTCTTGCATCCGAAATTCAATTGTGTGAAACAGCCGCATGCTGAAATACTGAGAAGGGAATAACGGATAACCGCCGACCGAAATTCGGCAGCAAAAGAGAAGGTACGGGTATGTTTTCAAGTGAAATATGCCTCCATTTGTTCACTGTGAGTAGTGTGTATCGAGGAATTGCCAGTTGCCGACAAACGTAGAACAGAAATGTCAGAAATGGAGGTTCGGCACCTCTTATGCGGCTACTCCTCGCACCCTGTCAATATTGTGCATCCGTGGTACACAGCCCGGTATGGGTGGCTTGCTTCGCCTCTTTTTTGGCATCTGCTAGCATGCGACACAAGTTTCCTATCTTCGTACTCTGGATTGAATGTGCTACGGAGTGATGTAGTATTGAATTTATGTTATAAATTGCGCGAGTCGAACTAAGTACTGTAGTGATGATACATCTAAGAATAAATGTAATAAAAAGGGGTCCATAGCTCTAGAATAATGAGCAAGGCTAAAGGTGTTAGGTCTTTGTCCTATTTTATCCTATCCATCGCTTTTAATATTCGGGGAGATGTATCTTCATCAAGTAACTCAATATATCGATCTGCAATCAATTAGTTTTCAGATAACTTAACCAAGATTATCGCTCGTCTTACTTGCTACAAGCCATTTCTGCCCTAAAATTTTTAATGTGTGTCGGTAAGCTTTTAGCATCCGAATGGATTGTAATGTGTCTTCACAGATACCAGAGATCTTAGTTACAATTGATGCAGCTCTGTAAATGATATGCGCAGTGAATGGAGGCACGATCTGAAGGTCAATTGCTGTAGGACTACTAGGAATATTCTGAACGATTTCAAAAATATCATTGAGCAACTTATTGAGGTAATCACTCGATAAATCAAACTTGCTTTCCACCTTTTTTGTCTCGAATTTGATACCCCTTTCAAGCAGTAAGAGAAGTCCACTATGGAATTGTTATCACTGATGAGGAGCGGAGCAGGAGAGACTTACGTATAGAAAATCGCCCAGCCACCGCTATATATCATTAACCCATTCGGAGTCTCCTGATGTAACATGATCTGGAAATTTTTAAAAGATGCCAAGATTGCCAAAATTTTGTCTTCATCAAATGAATCGCATGATAGAGGCTCTAAAACAGATATGTGTATTATTTCCAAGTTATTTGACGCTTCAAATAACCGTGAAAACGCGTGGGGTGTTGGTGATAATACTTCCAATGGAGTTGAAGTTCTGAGTGAAAGAAATTCAGACAATTTGCGACCTCTGGTTATTGGAGACCAGCTGTCGTTTTCGAGAGCAATATATCTACCATCAAGACAGTCAATGCAGTCGCTTTGCGATAGGAGGGGCTGTATAGCTATAGTGAAAAAATAAAAATAAGAACTCACCTATCTAAAATTAAGACTCCACGCCAGTTTTGATTTAACTCTTCGTTGTATTCCTCTTCGGTCTGCTGGCGTACCTGATATTCATCATGCGATAAATATATAGCAACAGCATCCATGGACCTAACTAAAGTTGATATTGAGATATATGCTGCTGGATATAGCCCATGGGATGACTCGAATAGCACAATAAGAAGCCTGCATTGTACTAGGTCTAGCGAACTGTGCCCCATACCTTCTAGTATGCCTATACAACTTTTCAGGAACAAATAAATTAAGTTTGATTGCATGCTAAAGTTCTCTTCTTCAAGGCTAATGGTAAACATCGTCATGGCCAAGAACAAAAGACTCAGCTCTGGAGTCGCTTCATCCCAGCTTCGGGGAAGCCTCCTGCAGAAGTCGACATCCGCGATGATTGGAAACCAAGTATGGACAGTACGGAAATAAGGTAAAGCTACATCCTCGGGCGTGCGTTCTCCAATTCTCTCGAGAATACTGCTTTTGATGCTTGAAGGTGTTATAGCCAGCCAAATAGGCAGTAATCCTACTTGTGGAGATGCAGGAGATTCCGAAAGTTCTGAGGATTCTGGTTGCTTATTATCGTACAGACAAGTTCGACGAAGACTAAGAGCTCTGTCAGCTACATCATAAAATAGTACATGATCTGAGTTGGACTGATCAAGCAATCGGAGGGCTGCTAACCGAAGACAGAGTGAACATTTGGGGTACTCTTTGCTACACTTTCTTTTCTGGATTTGGCATCGCGAGCAAGCCTGTCTTTTGTTGCTGCCGGTTTGATCCATACTTGTTCGCCCTCAAACGCAGTTTATTGGACTGATGAAGCTCGATAGAAGATTAAAAGAATGCAAGTGCGGGTGGGGAGCGGAACTTTGATAGTCTTTAGTCACGTGTAAAGAGAAGCTCTCCCGCTAAATGCGAATGCAGATGCGGATGCAGGTGCGGATGGCTACGGATGCAAGTGCGGATATGAGTATTATAATGGTATCGTAGTTAAACTGCTCTCCACTATAAGTAACTCCTGCAGTCAAGGGCAAATTTTGTCCAACTAATATCATCCGTTTCCTACTTTCGTTTCTCCTTTTTCAAAGTTTATAGCAATAACTTTGGCGATTTCCATTTCGTTGATAGCCATGTCTTCCAATGAGCGAAACAGCGTGCTCATTCTAGGAGCCACCGGCCAAATGGGTCTCCTTGTGCTCAAAGAAGCTATGTCTCGCAATTTTGATGTTACGATTTTTATCCGAAATCCAGACAAGCTGCCACTTGAACTGAAAGATAGTCCTAAACTTAAAGTGAGTAGCCTCGGCAAAACTATCAAGTGCTATCTAAAAAGTATAAGATTATAGTTGGGAATCTTAATGAGATTGACAAACTCGACCCGGTCCTGCCATCCTTCTCCACAATAATCTCGGTCCTTGGGCCACAAGGTCTACACTACAAAGGAACTCCCATTGCAGATTTCTACGCTATTCTCTTACAACACCTTTCCCGACTCCCAGCTGCACAAATACCATATGTTCTAGCACTCTCCACTCCGTCTCAGGAAACACCAGAAGATGCATTTTCCTTCATCATGTGGTTCATGCTCTTCATCTTCAAACTCGTTGGAGGATATGGGTCATACCTAGAAATTCGAGCGATTGCAACCTCCTTCGCTAAGTTTGGGAAGGGAATACCGTGGACTCAGTATCGAGTAGGCAATTTAATCGACGGAGGAGGGGAAGGATTTGCAACTGCAGGGTGGGTGAATCATCCAGGCTGGAAGTTGAGTACAGCTAGGATTGATATTGCTAAGTGGCTCATTAACCAGGCAGAGCTAAAAGAAGGTGAAAGGAAATGGGTTGGCAAGTTGCCAGTTGTATATTAACCGCAGTAGAAAGTCGATTGTTGTATAAATAAGTCTAAGATGAAAATGGTTACTAAGTTGAAAGAACGAACCTAGCCGTACTAGGCGAATACTGGGAACAGCAGGATAGAGAGTCTTGAAAAAAAAATTAATTTTACACGTGTATAGCATTCCACGAATGGATACTATTACGTCTGAACTTCTAAGTCTATATGTGTTCAGAAAAAGGGACAAGGCAGAAAGATTCTTAAGTTCACGATTTGAAACTCCCAGTTTCGCTGTGTTTTACCAGATTTTTGCAAGGCCACTCAAATTTTTCAATATATAGCTGCATTTTCAAAGCTTCTTTCGTAATATCTTATAGAGTGTAACCGTCGGAATTAGGACTCTCGTTCGTCGCGTCGCTCCTTATTTAGTTGTAGAGGCGGAAGGATCACGGTAATATGCATAGTAAGAGACCTTCGCAAGTATAGAGGCAAAGAGAGAAAACTTACAGTTCAGCCCGTCAGGCATTCTGCAATATCCCAGTCATGAGCTTCTCGGCCAAGTGGCAGACACAGCCATGAATAACCTGATGGTAGCCTATTCGGGGTCAACAACATGGTCGGCTTTCGCATGACAACATGTCAAACCCAGTCAAATTTGTATGCCAAAATACATATATTCGTCAAAAAATGAATTGAGTTGTTAAATTTTTCTAGGTAGCAGCAGGTCTTAAGACTGTGCATATGCGACCTTTTTGGCCGTTGAAAATAGAGTGTGACCGCGAACGAGTTATCACAGCCTTCTCTACTCTGCCTCGCCTAAAAGTGCCGCAGTTCAATAATTCTGTTGGTTTCCATCACCATAGATCTTGGAAAGAGGAAAGAACGAGAGCTCTCTCCTTCCAGTTATCCTATTCAGCATTCATTGTTTTTCAGCTTTATTTAAACTTGTTCTTCCCCCATGTAGCACCTCCCCTCTAAGTTTTGCATAGAAGAATCCGCTCTTATCATTTGACCCTACGCTTAATCCTTGAGTTCTCTGCCCATACGATAAGTTTTCGGATATTTCGCGAATCAAACCACAAGCTATGTCCGCTGAAGCTCGATACAAGTCTCGCCCGCAGTCAGATACAATGAAACAGGCTAAGCCGCGTAGCTCTCAAGTAAAAGACCCGCCGTCTAATTACGCGCCCCTACCCAAGCACTCATCCTCCACAGCAGCACAAAAAGCTCCCTCCATAAATTCCCAGTCTTCACCCGTTGATTTTCTAGCAGCTCAGTTATCTGGAACACACATCGATCCGAGAGCATCTACCAAAGACCAACAGCTTGCTGGGGATACTTTTACTCGTTATGATGATATTGAGAGGGTTGTTCAAGAGGTGCTTACACAGGATCTTAAAAGCTTAAAAAATAAGAAGCTTCTGCCAAGCGATCCATGTTTTCACCACGCACATCAGTTCGCAAAAAAGTGGCAAATCTCCGACATGGCCGTCGAGAGCCTTATCCAGCTCGCTTGTGGGTTCTTGAAGTTTCCGGTAATCATGTTGCTAAATCCAGCTCCAAACCACGAGGAATTGCCTTTTCAAGAGATGGTCGACAGATGTATAACTTTGCAATGGATCAAAATGGTCCTATCACAGATAGGACTCGAACTTGCAGACGTTATCATCCTGGATAAATATTCGCTTTTATCCGACAAACGTATCAAAGAACTTGAAATTGAGGGTAAGGGCTATGAAGCATGTTCTGAGGCATATGATGTGACTCGAGAGATATTAAAGGTGATTAAGCCAAACATCATTATTTCTTGCCAATGTTTTAAGGAAAATGGTATTGCTAAGAATTTACGCTCTTCAACCAAAGCTGCCGAAAGAAGAGAAGTAAAATCGCTGGATATTAACGATCATATGGTCAATGTGGTCCAAGGATATCATCCCAGATGGTTTTTACGTAACGGTCTTGATGAAGATACGGTAGAGAAATGGCAAACAATTCTACAAGAAATTATTGAAAGGTTATATATGCCATGTGGTATTTGGAAAGTACCATACCTTGAAGATGAAGCAACTTCCCTTATTATTAAAACTACCGATACTTTAACAAATGACTTGAAACCAACAAAAAAAGATACCAAGAGGACTGGAACCAAAATATTAAAAAGGTCAGTACGGGCAACTATGTTGTCTGACATTATACTAACCTTTTTATAGAAGATCGGCTGGGAATACCTTGGTGGCATCTGCTGTGGCCTGAATTTACTTGAGAGATTTTTCAGGAAGTCATAGGAAGTGCATTGTTCTTCGAGGTTGCTTTATATATGGTATATGAGTTCTGTTTCCATTTTCATGCTTATGCTGCCGTTCGCATTTAAATTTCTTAATGGGAATATTGAGGCTCTCTTGTATTTTATTTTCATTTTGCCGCCGTATGCCTCCCGTACAGCTTTGAATTCCGAAGTTTGTCTTTTGGTCAATGCCATCAGTGTTTTTATATAAGGAATGAACAAATCATTGAAGAGTACTGAAGAAATAATAGGAGTTAAGAAGTAAAGCAAACTATGTATTAGATTGATTCTTGAGATTCTTGAGATCGAAATAGCATTCTCGCCATCGCAGGGGATTATCTTTCAGCGGCTGTTAACTTTTAGCGTTGAAGCGGCCTCACATGAGCTCATTACCCATCAAACTTTCGAGAGGGCTGAAAGGAATGTAATGATATTACTAGTTTTGAATTTCCCAAATTGTTTACAAGTCGTTACATTTTCGAGCACTTTCCAGTCTCGGCTTGGAATAATCCGCCATAAAAGCCTATCCTTTGTGAGGTGTAATGGGTTTCGGGTTCTCCACATATTGAAAATGACCAGCAACAGCGCTCAACCAACAATCCTCCGCAGTTTTCCCTACCATATTGGTTGGGAACCCGAGATCAAACGGTACGGCGCTTTCGATCTCCTTCATATCCTCATCACTCAGCACCAAGCTTAACGCCTCAATATTGCCCTTCAAATGCTCGATCTTCCTTCCGCCAACAATCGGGAACACATATGGCGTCTTGTGCATCACGTAGGCAAGCGCCACGCTTGTGATGGCCGAGTTCTTTTCCTTCGCAATCTTCTCAAGCACGTCTGTCACTTTAAAAATGGTTTCGCCGGGTGCTTCTCTGGACTTTCTGCCCTCGCCAAGTTCGCGTTGGGAGGCTGCTTTGAATTGGCCGCCACCGAGAGCACCCCATGGTGCCAAGCTCATGCCCTCTGAGACGGTCATGGGGATGATTTCGCGCTCGAAATCGCGGGATGCGGCAGACCATTTGCCCTGGTAGACGGAAAATTGTCGAAGGCCATGGTCTCGGGCGTATTGGTTTGCTTTGGCGACGACCCAAGCCGGCGTGTCCGAAGCCCCGAGATAGAGAACTTTACCTGCGTTCACCACGGCATTGAGAGATTGCATGAGCTCAGGAATGGAGGTGGTATGATCCCACCAGTGTACATAGAGCTGGCATCCTCGTCAGTGTTCGAAACAATATAGCGTGTGGTAAATGGTGTAAAGGAAAACGGGAATTACCAAGTCAATATAAGACGTCTGTAAATTGTCCAGACTCCATTGAAGAGATGTGTGCAGGCTCTTAGTTCCATTTCCACCGGTATTTGCGATGATTTCTTTATCGCCAAAGGTTGCGCGATACGCCGTCGTGAACTTCGTAGCTATGACCATCTGATCTCTCACTCCACGCTTTTTCATCCATTCTCCGACCCACTTTTCTGATTCCCCTTTTTGGTAGTTATTTGCACTGAAAATAATTAGCATTGAGTGAAGGGATTGGGAAGAAATACAAACGTGTCAATAAAATTGCCGCCGTTCTCGTAGAAGAAATCGAGCATTTCTTCTGCAGTCTCTTTCTTGCACTCGCCCATGAAGTCTTTCCTAAAATAAAATAAAACCGGTCAGAAAATATAGCCTAGCGAGGTACATTGCTGTGTCAAGCACCAATACTCACCATGACTCGCCGAAGTTCATAGCACCTAGGCAGAGAGGACTAACTCGAACCGCAGCATTGGGACTGAGCATGCGATAGTATCCGAGTCCATTCTTGGGTGCGGGAGGTGGTGCGAATGCCATGGTGTACAAGGCTCTTGCTATTGAGTGCGGCTTGAGTGCGGGGTAGCTGGGACGGGGACGGGTTCAGTGGGCCTGTGGGGAACTTTGGTGGTTTTGATCCTTTTTTCAAGAGAGCGAAAGGCTCTTTATATACTTTCACTTCCCCTCACCAGCGGGTAGTGGCCGGCACTACACTCGTCGAAACAGACTCGTCAACGATTTATTGTCTTGCCATTTGTCGCTCACATCAGGATGACCCACCCACGGAGGAAAATGTCAAATGGCCCAGGATGTTCCGTCTCGGTTTCCCATCCATGAAACTGAGAAAAGAAATTTGAGGTCTAACCATGCTACTATCCCAGTTCATGATGAATGTGGGGAGAAGGTTTGATCTCCGCCGTCGGATATATAGAGTGTATCCCCGAAAGCCGTGAGGCTGCAGATGGCTTATAAATGGCAATGCGGCCGTCTGGCCCGCCACGGCCGCCTTTTGGACGAACAATAGAGTGGCCATGAACAATTCTCAGAAAAGGGCAACTTTCCTATCAATGATCTCCATGAAATCCTCCGTCCCATAGTAACTAAGAGGCTCATCGCTTGCCGTCTTATACATCTTACTACACGTGCTGGCAGGGCCCATGATCGGCGTCATGCCGTAGGTAATACAATAGGAGAGCTGTACCGTATCCGCCTTTTCAGCCTGGGGTAAAAGGTTGCTGATTTGGCACCCTCACCACCACCGGAAAGTCAGTATTTACATGTGAACAAATTAACCAAATTTTCTCGAAAAACTTCCTCAACCTCTTCTTCAATTCCATAAGCCCCGCGTGCGTTACTGTATGCTTTCATATAGCCAGTGTGGGTCTTAGAAATAATTCAAAAGGTGCAGTTTTAGTCGGCGCACTCTCCAAAATGGGCAAGTTTTTTCCCCGGCGGAGAGTCGCTCCAGGCGTTTGCGCTGTGTTTTGGGCAAACGGAGGCCATAATGGCGAGTTGCAATTGGTTTACTGTGGACATTGTTTTATCAGGCAGAACAGGCAGAACAGGCAGGGCGTGTACTGCAATTTTAGCGCAAACAAAGTCCATCGATAGCTAAAGTGTTACAATTTGCCAAGGCACACTTGTTGCGGCACTTGCAATTTTGATGCGAACGGAGACCCTCAGAGTTGGGATTTTCCTATCGGGGATTTTCCCAACACTGCAAATCTAGCGCAAGGGAAAGCAATGGATTTCGTTTTGCCTAGGGGTATCAAGGGGTACGGCACTGTACCGTATCTTCGTATGTACTCGTGGTATTGTATCACTTCAGTGTACACACGCTGGCATCGCTGCCTACCACATGTCTTCGATCGCGTAACGGTTCCTGTTCCCACGGGGTTAATGCACCAAACTCTTAGTAACGACCAGTCAGATGAGCGCTACTTCTACTCTACAGTACGCACAGTACGCCACCTTCTTCTTACCCGCAACACGACGTCATGATTTGGCATCCAAACCCGCATGGGGAAGAAAATACTCGATTGGGATCAGTGACTGGCGTCCATCCGCATTGGAAACAAAGCACTTGATTAGGATCATGTATTGATATCCATTGGCATTGGAAATTAAAGTAATAATTGAAATCAACGGTTGATACCCATCCGCATTGGCGAGAAAATACTCGATTGGGAGTGCATTAATGTTGGTGGTCGCGACTACATCCTAGCAACCGGTGAATTCTTTGTCAACACTTCATATCCAAAAAGGAGAATAACATATAAATTGCTGGAGAAAGTCTTCATAAATCTCTCTATCCATCATCATCACCATCATCATCACCATCATCACATTCTACAATACTCTTAAGAAAATCACTAGTACTATTCGCTTTCAATAGAAAAATCGTCAAGCTTTGTCTATCACATTGCAATATCTCAGCAAAACACTCATCAAATACATCCATCAAACCACAAAACACGTAACCACATTTAACATGACTCAATCATCCTGTTTCTGTGGAGCCAATGTTATCTCCTGGGACGTGGCACCTGTCTTGACATTTCGTTGCCACTGTACCGACGAGCGTAAACTCACTGGAGCGGCCTTTGCGTTGAACATCCTCGTCCCGGCTGAAGCACCGAAAGTCATATCCGGCGAACTCAAAGTCTGGGGTAAAATCGTCGATAGCGGGAACACAATATATAACCACGCGTGCGGGCAATGTGGTAGCCTACTCTATCGCACCAGTACCGGGTACCCAGGTGTATTCACGGCCAAGGCCGGCTGTATCGATAGTGAGGAGGATCCATCCACCAATTTCGTCCCCGATGTTGAGATCTTTACAAGAAATCGCGTTCCGTGGCTTCCAGCTATCGAAGGTGTAAAGCAAGAGTTGGGAGATTTTACCAAGGAGTCGTTGGCTGTTCTAGGCTAATTACTAAATGGGCTTATAGATTATAAAAAGCAATAGACGTGTGATTATCTCCTTTTATTTTAAAAAAGAAAAGGGAAAATTTTTGGGGTGATACTTCTAGCTATCTTAATAAGAGTCTTTCCATTTCTTAAAATTCCTGTGAATACTTGAGGATCTATTTCTTTTCTTAAGTAAGAGCTGTATTTCCTCACCATACAGCCTCTTCAATCTCTTTCCGTGAGTTTAGTACCAGACAAATGCAACTTTACACTTGGACTGCTAGATTGGTCACGTGAGGAGCTTGCTTGTCCAGGTACATCTTTGTCGATGACTATATGCACGTTTTCTCTCGAAAAACCATATTGGCAGAGTGAATGTCCCAGATGAACGTTTGAAATTGAGAATTAGTGATACCGTAGATATACGTAGCAGCGATGTTCTCAGGGGCATTTCATAGTCCCATAAACTAACAAGAACCAATAAATGTGATGGGGCGTCCCAATTCCTTCTATGCGTTATGATAAGAAATCGAGTACAACATATACTTCCCTAGACTCATAATATAAAAGCCATCACATTATAACATGCTGTAAAGAATCTTGGAATTTAATTTTGTGTTGACATGGTGTAACCCTGAAGTTCTGCCGAGATTCTGCCGCCTCCCTTCTCCGCTTCGCCTGAAACCTCGTAGATTCTCCTCTATCTCTACTCTCTCCCATCACGAAAATGATTTTAAGGGAATGCTACAACTCGCCGCTACGGCTTTCACTTCTATTACTTGTTTTATTTTTATTTTCATATCCAGTTTCTGCCTCGTATGGCGATCGACTCCCAGAATTCAAGCACTGTGTAGAGGTAAGTTGGTGTGTATTATAAATTCGCGATCTTCTGCTGAGCAATTTTAGGTCTGCAAACAGGAGAACTGCGCGAATGAATATGGAGCGACATCAATTCGTACGCGTCCCAGTTCAGCTCTTTCACCTCCTCTAACTTTCTATAGCTCTCTTCCGCCGTATGCTGTTTTGGGATTGCCCAGCGGAGTGTGACTACGCCTGCCAGCATATAATCACCGATCAACGCGTCCAAGAATTCGAACCTGTCGTCCAATTCCACGGAAAATGGCCATTCTACCGATTTATGGGCATGCAAGAGCCCTTCTCCGTCCTCTTCTCCCTCCTCAACTTCATCGCGCACCAGAACGGGCTCGCGAAAATTACCTCGAGCATTCCAGCCTCATACACGATGCGTAAATACTACGTCATGCTAGCATACTTTGGAATGGGAAGCTGGATATTCAGTATGATATTTCATACGCGAGATTTTACTCTCACTGAGGAATTGGACTATTTTGCCGCCGGTGCGAGTGTCCTTTATGGGTTGTACTACACCCCGATTCGAATATTCCGCATGGACCGAGGTGGTAAGGAAACGAAGTCCCTTCTGCGGGCATGGACGGGGCTATGTATCGGGCTATATGCCGCACATGTGATATATCTGAAATGGCATAAGTGGGATTACACGTACAATATGGCTGCAAACGTGGTGGTTGGGATAATTCAGAATCTGATGTGGAGTTGGTTCAGCATCGCGAAATATAGGAGTTCAGGAAGATCTTGGGCCATGTGGCCTGGATTGGTGGTTGCTTGGATAATTCTGGCTATGAGTTTGGAATTATTGGACTTCCCACCGTGGTTGGGGTGTTTGGATGCTCATAGCTTGTGGCATCTTGGGACTGTGGCTCCAACAGTAATCTGGTACAAGTGAGTACATTTTTCGAAATGTTTTTGAAATCAAAGTCCTTTTTTATACTAACGCTTAATAGTTTCCTTGTTAAAGACGCACAGGATGACATGGCAACTCAACGATTGAAGGCATAAGGCATCTCAATTCAAGGTCGACGAAAAATTGGGAACAGAGGAGCCATAATTTAATGCTTAATTCAAACCGTCTCGGATCCAAAGAGACAGGGTGCTTGAAGGGCCATATTAGAATTGGAATATCCTCCTTCCGTATTGGCATATATTGCAACGCGTATTCTCACAACTTCACGCAAGTCATATCTCGTGCCCTCCTCTACTGACATAACATCATTTATCCATTATTTCATACATGTTCCTTCCTTGGTGTTATTTTTCATTCACTAGAGTTAGTATGCCGGGTTATCGAGTGCTGAAGGTCATTTTCGCAGACCTCCAATTAATAATTCTTCTAAGCAGGTTCCCTTCATCTGCCGCAAATCCGAAGTTCCTATATACTTTGATCGTCAGTTTCTCTGGACAAACCCCATACTGTTCCTTTTCTACCTAAGAACCCAGCTCCAGTGGTGCTCAGACTTTTTTCGGTTGGAAGTCTACTGTGCAACCACGCCGCTTTCAGATTCTCAAAGAGGCAATCACAACGAGCCTGGCGGCTTATATATATATGATCCTTCTGTTAGCATACAGCCCCCCCCTTCAAATGAGACAGTCCGAATATAGACATCAAGCTCTCATCACACAGTTTGTTGCACGTCGCATTTCCACCCGCGAGGAATTTCCGCATTAGGAAATCGATGCGGGGTCCACATTCTACACGCCTTTTTCAATCAGGAAATCAAGTATCCCTACTACTGCATCAATATGCCCATTTCTTCTGTCATCCTATTATCCGTTTTCATTTCTCTGCATGGAGCGGGAATTATTGTTGCACGTCGCATCCTAACCGCAATCAATTGCCGTTTTGGAGAAGTCGGATGATTCCACCAGTGGCAAAAGATCGGTTGGTCGTGCCACATTATGTACCGACATGCCCAGAATTGTGGCTACACAGCCACGGCGAATGGAGCGACCTTTTTCCAGAAAAACCATGCCATAGTGTATTTCAGATGACATGAGCATGAAAGAGCGGAGACAATGGCATAAGTTATTATTTTGTTGCAGATCGCGTCGCAAGAACTTGCCTCTTTTGGAAGATTGAGGTTTCGGATTAGTTAATATGCAGTGCTTTATTCGCTGAAAACTACTCTATTATTTAAATAGATTTCCACATTTATATATATGTCATATTCCTCTATACTTTTCGGTCTTTGGAGATTCGAGCGAACAAATCCATTACGACATGCAGTGTAATGGCCCGTTTGCATGCCGAAAGGATATGTTAGGATACAAGTTCATGTTCAAGTTGAGCCATTTTTGACCGAGATATGATTGTGATATACATCCTCAATGGGGTTATAAATCTAGCAACCGCATGGAACGGCTCATAGCAAAAAGCACCGCAACTGTGAAAAGTATCTTTTGCCCAGTAATACGAACCCCCCAGATCACAGTCGGGCCGTCATCATCCCAATTGAACACGAGCCGCGGAGATGTAGCGAACATTCCACAAAACCCAAGGGGTAAACCATAACGCTAAAAAGTCCGGGGCATGAAAGACATTTCTAGAAGTCAAGATAGATTAAATCTGCTGCACGGGCCGTGATTTACGAAGTCGAAAACTAGTGCCGGGGAAGGATGAAGGGGTTAGCTCGTGGAGAGAACGTGCCAATTTCAGTATTTGGAAGGAGGTGAAGGCTTGCTGAGCGCAAAAAAGTCTCACAGGGCCGATGATCTACGGCTGGGCCCGTGGCGGCTCGTGTGCTTGGATGTCCGGGCGCCTTGAAAAGCATCATTATGACGACGAAGCGAGCTGGGATGTCAATAACATAAGCGATCTACCCGAAGAAGCGTGGGATGCGAGGTAGAGCTTAAATCGAGGCTTGAAAGAGGTGGTCCATGTCTGACTTCGGGCTCGTCATCCTCTCTTACGGAAGCATATGAGCTTCCACGCACAGAATTAGCAAACCACTGGGGGCTTTTGACATTTCTCCAGATAGTAACCAAACGGAGAGTTTTCACAAGTTGTACTCTATTCCCTCTCCCCTATTGAGAGATATCAAGCACACTCTAGCGAACCGGCGTTCTCGAAGAGTAACAATGCCCATACACAGAAACGGAATCTGCTATACCTCCCCCCTCTCGGCTAGCAAACAGCACAATCTCCACAAAATGGAAAAGAAAAGAAACTAAAAAGAATCATAAAGTATTAAGAGTTTTTGCGCATCGGGGACGGAAGACGAGCGAGACCGCACTGCCAGCGCACATGCGATTCGTTCATTTATGCTTCATTTCCATGGCAAGGGGAGGCAGGGCGTGCACGAGGCGTTGTCCGGCAGCCGCACCATGGCGTACGATCCGGGCGATGGCGTGCATGCCTTGATCTCTTTGGGCTCCCGCTTTCACGCTTCCCATGCATGGCCAGTGTCACGTTGGACTATTTGGGAATCATTGTGCGAAAAAGAGTACACCTCTTTAGTTTTTTTTTTTTTTTTTTTTTTCAACTCACTACTCAAACTCTTCTCGTATCTCATTACGTGATTTTCTTGGAATGGCATCTAAGCTGAAAACTCTAATCCTCTCCTGCGGGAAATTCCATTTCTTGCATGGAGGTAATCGTCCAAGTATTGTCTGAACATATGTACTTTAACAAGATCTTGACGTACGCACCTCGCGAAAAAATAAAGTTTACCGGCAAAGACTTATTTTAAGCTTCATCTCCTGATTGTCAGTTGAGGTTTTTTTTCAAGAAAAGTATTTCTAAAAATAAAAGACTAAAAGAGTGGGACCTTTTCCAATTCATTCTTTTCTGTCTTGCGGATGTGCCAAATGGCAAATAAAAGACACTTTCCGTGCCTTTTCTCTGCCTCCTAGGCAATTACGAATGCTGTCCCTCACGTGATGTGAGGGGCAGGACACCCTTTCTATTTTACTGTACGATTCGTACAGAGCTGGAAATATTACATTAATGCTTTTGTGGCTTAAACTTTCTGTATTACTCATCTAGAGCTTCTGCGGAGAAAATTTAATATACGGGCAGTGCGACAATTGGGCACAAGAATGGCTTTGCCGACATGCGACAAATAAATAACATATATATATAGTTACATATCATACCTTAACCAATTTGTTTATATTAGTGACGGTGATCGGTCCTAGGAGATCCAAGGAATTTATATTCGTAAATAGCGGCCCCCACCGCGGCCACTGGAACACACGCCTGGCCTTACCATCACATGATTTTATGCCTCAGCTCATCCGGCGGTGTAACCCCATTTTCTTTCTCATTTACATACTCCTCAGCACCAGGGCCACGCTCCCCGGTGGCGCATGTGGGGATCGTGTTAAAATCACACTTCGGCTTCAAATTGCCAAGCAACAAAAAAAAATGTCAAGCAACCCACATTCCTCTGACCTTTGCGAGATATGCAGCAGCTTTACATCTTCTCTCGAGAACATCAGACGCGTCACAACAGAAGAGAAGCTTCTTATCCCATGGGACCTGAAGAAGGTTGCAGCATCCCGAGATCGCGGATGTAGATTCTGCCAATTGATCTGGGATCGAGTGATCACCGAAGACAAGAAGATACGAGAACACTTTGAACAGAATCCGGATGCAGACTCTAGATTCCAGCTCTCCGTCAGCGGCGGGTACGACAAGAAATGGGATCCTGCCAACGGATGGAAGGAGATTCTACCAGAAAGGGCTGATCTAAAGACTCTTTATCTACATGCTTTTTTTGATGACTTGAAGGAAGTTAGCGGCATAAAGAACTTCGATGTATACGCCGAGAGAAGTGAGTAAATCTATATAAGTTGGACGAGCAGTAGATGAAAGACCTCCAACAGATGATCCAGCAGCCGCAATCATCTCAACAAGACCGCCAAATGGGTATCTTGAATCTCCAGAGAGTTATGATACGATCAAGAACTGGATTTCCGAATGCCTAACTAACCATCCAGAATGCCCCACGGCCGAGGTAAGCCTTCTACCGACTCGTGTATTAGATGTTGGGGCCACTATGAACTCCGAACTTCTTCATCTACATGTGAGCAATGAAGAAGAAGTGGGACAATATGCTGCTTTAAGTTACTGCTGGGGAGGTTTACAGCCAGTGACCACAATAACTACAAACTTGGCAGCCCACAGGCAAAGCTTAGATCTTAAACTTTTACCAAAAACTATCATTGATGCAATAACTGTCACCAGGAAGTTAGCCATAAGATATCTCTGGATCGACGCTCTATGTATCCTCCAAGATTCTGATGACGACAAAGGCCGAGAAATTGACAACATGAAAAGCATCTACAAAAATGCCCACATCACCATTTCTGCAGCCTGCACCAGGACCTGCCACGACGGATTTCTCCAACCAAGGATTCCAGACCCGCAGCCACTGCAGTTTAAAATTCCTTACGCATGCCCAAATGGCACCATGGGCACTCTCATCCTCTATACACCAGAGCATCACATCAAGCCCGAAGACGAACCCTTGAACAAACGTGGATGGACGCTTCAAGAGCGCATTCTGTCGCCCCGTCTCCTCATTTACGGTGTTACAGACTTGTACTGGGAATGCCAGACGAAACACGCCAGCAACGGTGGAAAGGGTACGATCTGGACCGGCGGCTCACAACGCCTCAAGGACCCGCTCTTTACCAACAATCCTACAGAAACCATTGAGTCTAAGAAAATCAGTTGGAAAAAAAGCTGGATCGACATCGTCGAAGATTACACAACGAGATCGCTGACAGTTGCAGATGACAAGCTTACCGCAATTTCCAGTATTGCTGAAACACATTGTAGGTGCCATTTTTATAAATATTCTTCAACGCTTTTTGTACATCCAACTTACGTTCTCCTCCAAAACTCTAGTTTTCGATAACGACACCTATATGGCCGGTCTTTGGAAGTCCTGGCTTCTAGAAGGCCTCATGTGGTTTGTGCCTCTCATCCCCACTTCAACACCTCCCTGGCACGTAACCCAAATATATTCACGGTCCGAGGGCTACATCGCGCCCTCCTGGTCATGGGCCTCCGTAAACAGCCCAGTCATTTACACCTCAATGACACACTACAAAGGCGTCTCTACAATGAGCCCCGAGTTGAAGGTTCTAAAATGTGAGGTATTTCCTGCGCCTTTGAATCGCGTTTCGGGGGGTGCTTTGGCGCTCATGGGCTTTCTCAGACCTGCAATTTGGGATTTTGGCGCTATGGCTTTGACTAAACCAGGAGAAGTGAAGGCGGTATCTACTGATACGTTTCAAGATGCGGTAAGTTACATACCATTCTGCGTCAAACCGTACGATCTACGATTATGTGTCTCCTTTAGCTATTCACCGACAAAATTGAAAACTAAGGGTTTTGTAGATTGAAGCTGATGAAGACTACTCATCGCCACTGGAAGTTTGGTGCTTGAGGTTACGTCTCAATCAAGGAATGATCCTGAAAACAAGGCCTGGTAACAAGGCTGTCTATATTCGAATTGGCTGGTTTCGGACCGATAACCATTCTTGGTTTGAGGGCTGTGACCTTCAACCAATTGTTATATTCTGATTTTCTGTACTTATATTCATTTTTAAAGATATTAATTGATATCTTTGTTTTATTGTATTTTTGCTGTGTTCTATTAAATTATCTTCAAGAACGCCGGAGTTTCCATCTCCATCTTTGAACTTGAGCAGGCACTGGTTTATGACGCCGCAGGCGGGACAGAAGTAAGATTTAGCTGTAATAACTAATTACCATTGCCCAGACTCTCCACGGACTTTCGAGTATCTGGGTGCTCGTCGCCAAGAATCTTTCTTCTCCCCGCGAGCGCTCTATTAAATAAAGCTTGAGCCTCATCAAGACATCCTTGCTTCTGTTTCACCACCGCAAGGTCATAAACTGTTTTCAATGTATCCGGGTGCTCTTCACCGATTTTCTTGGCCCTAAGAGATAAGACATCCCTGAGAAGGACTTCTGCCTCTTCCAACCGACCCTGGGCTAATTTGCAATTTGCAAGTCCATTTCGAGAGTCGAGGACAGAAGGGTGGTCTTCTACGGCCATTTTTAATCCTACAGCTATTGCTCTGTTGTACCATTCCAAGGCTTCGTCGAGATATCCCTGCTGCTGCAGGACCGAGGCAACAGCCTCAGCTGATCCTATGATAAAGAGACTGTCTTCGCCGAATATTTTTTTCCGACCATTGTATGAGTCCATACTCATTGCTTTCGCTTCTGTTAGTCGCTGACCTTGCTGAGTATATACCCTTGAAAGCAAAATCATAGTTTGATACGTTTTTGTACTCTTCTCCCCGAACTTTCTCTTGCTTATATCCAATGCCTGTTCGGCGAGTGTATTCGCCTCATCAAGTTGCCCTTCAGCCAGGGCAACTTGTGCCAGCCAAAGATATGACCCATATATATCGCTATGCTCGGAACCAAGCAGCCCTAATCGTGCTTGAAGTAAGTCCTCCATCCCACATCGCGCTTCTTTGTACCAACCCAGGAAATAATCCGAAAAGAAGATATTCTCTCTAATATTCAAAAGCGAGCGGCTGTAGGGTTTTGAATCGCCTAGCAAAGTCTGAAAGCCTCTATAAACAAGATTGTAGAGCTTCCTGGCCTCATTGTCCTCGCCAAGATTCTCGTATAGTATAGCGAGCGACAAATATGTGTTTAGGACAAGTCTGTGGTCTTTTCCGCATATTTTGATCCTTTTCTCGAGGATATACTCGAGAAGGCTTTGTGATATACTCGAGAAGGCTTTGTGCTTCCTTGTATTGCGACTTATTAAGCTTTATCATTGCTAAATCATGAAGTGTTTCTAATACTTTACCATCTTTGTCGCTGCAGAGCTGCTTTTTCTTTTCAAGTACTTCTTCAGTTACTGAAACAGCCTTATCGAATTCGCCAACACATTCATAGAAATTTCTTAGAGATTCAAGTGACCTCAAGATCTCCCAATCCCGCTCACCATAATATTTTCTTCGACCTTCCAGCGCGCGGTTGAGGTATAGCTTCGCTTCGTCAAATTTTGCCATATCGCAATATAAATCTCCTAAGTATTGGATTAACATTAGGGTTTCGCTGTGATTATCTCCTACAGTGCTTTGCCGTAGTTGAAGAAGCTGCTGGAAGAGATTTTCTGCTTTACCATAGTCTCGTTGTTCCTTGAATAGAAACCCCAATTTCTGGAGTGCAATCAAATAGCGTCCGCTATTCTTGCTTGATACAATTGATTCTGCATCCAGCACGGTCCTACAAAGTTGTTCAGCCTCCGAATATTTAGACTGTGTTTGGAAGACACCCATTAGAGAAAGCATGCCGTTCAGAGTCTCTGGGTGGTATAAGCCATGAAGACTCTCGAGTCCAGTAACTGATAATCGTTGTAGTCTCTCGGCCTCAACCAAGTCTCCTTTTTCATCGTATGCCTCTGCCAAACGGCCCATTGCAAGAAAGGTGTAGGAATGAGTCTCTCCTAAGACTTTGTGGCTCTGAGAGAAACCTTCAGATAATATCTTCATCGCTTCCAGCCACTGGTGCTGGCCAATTAACGCTCTACCGAGATTATCCAGTATCAGTAGCTCAAACTGTTGTGATGCCTCTTCATCGTAAGTATATTGCTCTCCCCATCGATTAATCTGTTCTAATATTTTGTAATACAGTCCTTGAGCTTCTTTGTCATTGCCAGAACAGATATAAGCCACCCCTAGATTATTTGCAGAAACAGATGTGGAAGGATGCTCCCACCCTACAAGGTCTTCGAAACCATTTAGCACAGAAATATGCATCTCCAGTGATTCGTCATATAATCTTTGCTCCCCGTAGTAATCGCCGATATTTTTGAGCAAATTGTAATAGCTGAAGCTTGTGATACCGCTTTTTCTAGCGTGATCTATACAAGACGAAGCATGAGGGAGATACTCGTTGCATTTTCTCCAGTTGTCGTACAATGCTGCTGAAGGGAAGGCAGCATCTACAATGTCGACCACAAGTTCCGAGAAGGATATCTTCTCTAGTGGTGAAAGCCCAAATAGAGCAAGATCTCGGAAAAGATCATGAATCCAGACTCTCTCTCCGTACTGAGTCTTATCTGCTCTACCGTCGCTTCTTTTGACTAAGAGTGATGCAGAAGACATAACAAGCAAGGTTTCACTGAGCAAAACTTCGTCCGAAAGGACAAATCTCAGTGTAGCTTTTAAAACTTCTTTGGCTTTGCCATTATTGATATCATCTGTGAACTTGCTACTTTTCGAATCATTTTGCGTTACTAAGTTCCAACAATCATCGGTCATCTGTTGGACTTCTGCGTGATGTTCCTGGATGATGGATGATTCGGTCTCCATTACTTCAGAATCGGGGCTTCCTGAAGAGGTAGTAAAGTTGGAACTTGCAGTCAAGTTGTCCCAAGTATCTTCGTTAAGCCCTTTGGCCCCGTCTAGGAGCAATTGCAGAGGAATTCCTGTAGTATCGAGAAAGGCCAAAATTTTGTAAAGTATCAACGCAGGAACTGATGCAGCTTCCAGGCTTTGGATTACAAGATCGAATGCTGCAGTAATGGTACCATTTTCATATCGATCTATTCGCGTTGTGTCCAGCATCATACGCTTCCTCGAGCGAAGACTATCCAGATACTTATCAATAGAAATATTGCGCGTATGGCAATACGTTGCAGCCTGATCCAATGCCAGTGGCAAACCGGAAACTTCCATGGCAAGTTCAACTGCGTATTCATTCTCGTTGGGCTCCGATGTTGTCGTATTCGTAATCCTTGAAACCAAGGTTATTGAGTCGGCAACTTCCATACAGACAAGTTCAACGGAGCCATCATGACCTGCCAACTCACTTGCCGCATACTTGTCACGCATAGTAAAAAGGACCATGCCAGAGGAACCATGCGGAATATAGTCTCGAACTACAGTCGAATTTGTAACATTGTCAAATATGAGAAGCCAGTCACTCGAATCAGCAAACCATTGTTTAACAGTCTCTCTTTGCAACTTTGGGCTCATCTCAGCAGCGCCTAGAAGATTGAGGCGTCTTGAAATGATATCAATTCCATCATCCAGTTGTGATACCGTAGTTGCCTGGATATAAAAGATTTTGGAACATATGGTTCTTTCTGTGGCGGCAAATTTAAGAACAAGTTGAGTCTTGCCGACTCCAGGCATGCCAAAGACAGCAGCTCGCCTAGAAAAATGCCCTCGATCATAAGGTGACAGTATCTGCTTTAGTTTATCTAACTCTGCTTTCCTGCCAGTGAAGTATGGATGAAGAAGATTTGGAACGTAGAATATTCGAGGTGGTGTCAACTCCTTTTGTTGATGGATTGTTAAATCTGCTGTAACAGAAGTTAGGAAAATGTAGGCTCGTATACATAGAATCTTGCTAACCTATGCCTTGGCGAAGTCCTCTCATCGAACCTGCCGAAGCAAGTCTATCAACTTGAGTTGCATGCCTATCCAGCTTCACAATAAGATTTCCGAATGGCCCACTGAGATCTTTCCAAATGCTGTACCAGAGAAGGCCTACTCGCGCTGTTAATACTTGTCTGAGTGAAGGGTATAATACGAACCAAGGCCTCTGGATGAATAGAATTTCAAAGCTTGCAAACTGAAATCTATAACATCAAAATAGAACCGTACGATCAAAATGCCAAGATCATGGCCTGAGGGACTCAATAGAAGATCCTCATATTGTGTGAATCTCTGAATATAAGTTGTGACGATATCCAACAGCTCACAGATTCTATCGAACGAATCGAATATGTCTTGTGCAATCTATACTAGTCAGTGAACTCGAAGGCTAAGTAAAACGAACAAAAGCGTCTCACTATGACCAGTAATTTCAAACCACCCCATAAAAGAGCTGGAACCTCCCTACCAATGCTATCTAAAACACCGATGAGTAAAAATATCACTGACAAAGACTACTAGGGAAAATAATCTCACTTGACTGGACAAACATATCTATACTTCCAGAAAACTTCTTCACGGTCGCAATGACAGGCGGTGTTACTTTGTCGAGAAATCGCCGAACCCGTCCTCTGTCTGCCTCATTGCTCGTCCTAACCAAGTTCACTTCTTCGATGACGTGGTCTACGTTGGTAATAGACCTGATGATTTGAAGTCGCTCCTCAGTAAGCTTCCGTCTTCGAGGCAATGATTCGTATTCTTTTATCGCGCGTTGGTAAAGCCCATTAATAGGTGTCATAGTGACATTCAAGTTGGTAGAGCTCTCCATAACGTATTCAAGACGAGCACCCACCACTGGATTAAGGTAGGTGATAACTAGGCAGTTGTCCAATTTTCATTTCAACGCTAGATTAAAACCAAAATAAAATAAAATCTGAGGTGGTTGTAGGTCATATACATAAGGCTGTTGCAACCCTTCAAGTGTTGCCAGGATTTGGCCAGCAAAGAGGGTGTGCTGCGCCTCCGCCTGGCTCTCGGCTGGCTGGGCCACTTCTGTTCGGGGAGCCTCGCAAGTCGCCAGAGTGGTCTCCTGATGCTTCACGGTGAATATTCATGGCTAAATACCGCAGCCTGCTATTTTTTTCTGTCTTCCGTCTTCAATAGACTTATGATTTATTCCGTAACGTCCATCTGTTTTGACCATTACTTCATATCCAACTATACTTCCACTTGAGATGAGAGTCAGAGTATCTGAGCATGTCTTGGGGATGTCCAAAACCACAGCCTGGGAATCGCGAGCAAAGTAAGCTCTTGGATTGCAGTTAGGAGGTACTTGATACCCTACGATAGTTAGTCCTACCAGGGATGTTACTACAAGAATGTGTCCACTGTATCGATTTTGGATATATTACCGATACTATTATATCTAATGAAGTAACGAGTATGTTAAAATAAGTATAGAGGATAAAAGAACAAATAATCAGCGATGCAGAGAAGAATAGAGCTATGAAGACTTTACTCCCCGCACGGTATTGCTGAGATATATGGAGGAGAAGATGAAAAGCCTTTCGAAGGAATGCAAAAAATTTCAAATTGAAGATTTGAAATGATATAAGGCTGCCGAACGGAGATAATATAGAAATCCTTAATACATTATCGTTACCACCGATCAAGGAAGAAACATTCAATGATATTTTCCATAAGAAGATTGAATGAACGGTAGCTTTTTTGGAAAACAAAATGAAAAAATTTCGAGGTCGATGATGGCACGAATTATGCGTCCATAAGTCGAGATTGTAATGATATACTCCACCCATTATGAATAGCGTGGTCCGACAGCAGCTGAGCCAGGCCGGTTACGACCCGGGAGTCAAACACCGTGCTCTCGATTATAGAATAAGAATGCTATTTGAGTTGAGCACAGAGCTCATATCAAGAGGAAACCACCCTACTTATATAAGCCTTTGTTCTAGTGTTACTTCATCTTCCTTTTGTTCCTAAGTGCTCCTTTACTAAAGGCCATGGAGTATCAGGGAGCAAATAATGAGGTGTCACATGATTCCTTATATTTTGGAGTAAACATATACAGTACACGCCATTTTTTTATGTTTCAATAAAACTCCAGAATCGAGACAAAATACCAGCACCATTAAAACCTTTCACAACTTGTTTTCCATACCAGGAGGAACACTGTAAAATGCATACACAATATCACACGTAGGTGAACTCTGCCGCATACCCAGGGATATGGTTGTGCGGACAAGCGACGGTAGGCAGATAGTCGTCCACAGTGATATTCTGCATTGCAAAATAGTGCATCCGTATGGTACTGATCTGGGTATTTATACGGGCCGTGTTGTTGGGGTTGCCATATTGTAGTGCCAGGCCGTCGCTATGGTCAACGTATGTCTATTAACAATAAATCAGCTTACCATCAACTTTTGAGGTTTATTGAGGATGTTTATTGCCATCTGAGCTCCCTTCTTAGCTGACCTGGGGGAAAAGGCCGTAGGTAAACAGCAAAAGAAAATACTAACCAAACAATTAGGGACATGATGCCCGAACAAGCTCCAGAACAAACTCCCAGCTACGACAGGCTGAGACATGTTTTGCCTCTGTAAGATGACATTATAAAAACTGGCTAGAGAATCGCCCCCCTTTGTAGAAGCACCTGTCCAATCGATTTCTCCGGCCAGATAAACGCGATTTGTGCTTCCCACCGCCTCGATATCAGAGGTTAAAATGGAGTTGTGCAGGGGATAGAAGTGATTTGAGAAAATATCTATCTCATCCACAACGAAGTTCGTGCTGTTTACGCCGTACGTGCCGTCGAGACAGAGTTTCATCGGGCCAAGAGATTTTATCAGCTGGCATATTTCGCGTGTCCAATCTGCTGGAACGTTTTTGTCGCCCCATATGTACCCGTTTAATTCATTGCCGGTCTCGTACCCGATTATGGTGGGGTCTTCGGCGTAGCTCAGTCCCGTGTAAGGATTCACGTGGGTTAGCAGGTGCGAGATGTAGCTTTTGAAAGTGTTGCGGATGCTGGAGTTGGTGTAGAATTGCATGGTCTCGGGAGGGAGGGGGGACATGGATCCCGTAATGTTAAAGCCAGCCCAGCGTAAGAAGGTGAATTTGCCGCCGTGGTAGTAGTCCTATATAAATTTTACTTTAGAGACGGTGGCATATTTGAAGGAGTAACGCACGTAATTGTCAATAAGTGGAGCCATGATTCTCAAGCCATGCTGTCGTGCTTGGAAAATAGCCCAGTCAATCGACTCAAAAGCATTGTCATTGAATTTGCCTAGATCGGGCATCAAGCTTAATGGATTCCCAACACTGACGCCCAGAGTGTGACTCCTGATAAGCTTTGCTCCTAGCGTTACCAAAGTCGCCATAACTTCCGTTGTGCGCCCCTTGGTCGGGTAGCTAGCATTGAAAAGTTCATAAAAAGGCTCCCCTGCAGGAGGAATGACGTTTTCATCGAGGCCTAGCCAGTATACATTCGCACCACTCGCAGTCCACGACTCATTTCGAAGGTAGAGACCGCTGCCATTTCTATAAACGTAGGAGTTGCGGGCATAATTGACTTCATCTGCCTCCCGAAATTGTTTAAGGATCTGAGGAGAAAATGTGGCAGCGAACGTATCATTTTGCGGAAAGACGAACGTGGCCAGTGGGCCGGAGGATTGAGTTATTGTAGGAGTATGAAGTGTCTCCTTTGGACTCAATGCTGCAACCAGCGACGAGAAAACCAGAAGAATGATTCTCATGATCATTTTGATGTTACGTATAGAGAATTGGAGAGGAATGAGCAAGGACGAAAAGAAATTTCCAAAACGACAAGCTTTTGTCCGCTTTCTCCTTTTACCATCTCAAATGAATTCATGGTTCTGGAAATTGCCCCAATTCTCCCAATATAGGGGACATGGTAGATCAAATTACAAAGATGGGGTTGTGCCCAAAATCCACCACTTTAGAGGAAGCTCTTACTTGATGATAAAGTTACCTCATTTATTCAAGACGGAATCCTAATTAATTCAGAAACAACTGCTGCTAAAAAACATTGATTGCGTTCCAGAAACTTGGGGCTTCGGAAGACAAGCCGACTGGCCAAGTAAAGAGTACATGTTTCGCGGCTGATGGAAACATATTGCCAGAACTTGTCTTAAGATTTGACAAGAGGGGACACGGAATGCTTCGTTCCGCACATTCAATAGGACGGGTATTGGGGATCATAAGGTCAATTCTAGTGGGGACCATTCCCACTGGCGTAAGATGTGAATGACCAAAAAAAAAAAATTTAAAGAAGAGAAAGGGGAGCAAATCTCGAGACGTCTTGAAGTTCAAGGTGGCGGATAAAGCATGCTAGTGTCAGCGGGTAAAACTTTGCCCGGCTCCGGCGGGGCATTTAATTCTCATAGCACCACCATGGCAGAGCATTGACTCAGTTTAACTCTGCACCATGTTCACCGGAATAGTCGAGATAATAGGAGGTAGGTAGCAAAACGAAGTCTATCTATTCAACGCCATATCTAATAGACATGCCTTAGTCGTGTCCGAACTCAACCACTCGTCCGAAGATGGTGGCACCAACCTGACCATATCCGACGCCGCCGAGATCCTTACGGACTGCAATCTCGGCGACAGCATCAGTGTCAATGGTACATGTCTGACGGTGATATGGTTCGATAAGACCTCGTTCAAAGTCGGCGTCGCGCCCGAGACGCTGCGCCGGACTAATCTCGGCTCGCTGAAGCAACACAGCAAAGTCAACCTCGAGCGCGCTGTGTCAGCCAGCACGCGCATGGGCGGCCATTTCGTCCAGGGCCATGTTGATACCGTGGCGACTATCCTGAAAACGGCACCAGATGGGAATGCTGTGACGTTTCGACTACAGCCAAACGACAAGAGTGTGTTGAGATATATAGTGGAGAAAGGATATGTGTGTTTGGACGGGGCAAGTTTGACCGTTACGAAGGTGGATGATGCGGACGGTTGGTGGGAGGTTATGTTGATTGCTTATACGCAAGAGAGAATTGTGGTCGCAAGCAAAAAGGCAGGAGAGGGCGTCAATGTTGAAGTTGATCAGATTGGCAAGTATGTGGAGAAGGCCGTGGAGGGGTATTTTGAGAAGGGAAGTAGTGGAGAGCCAGCTATTCTGCAGAAGATGGTGGAAAAGATTATGGAAGCAAAACTGAAATCCACATAAGATGAATCCATTTTGCTTCAAAATCTGCTAATCTTATTTATGGAGTCATAAAAATGAGTATCGACTTTGAAATAATCTTCCTCAGTCCGGGCCAACCTCTATTTGACCATTCTAAGTGACATTTTATGATTCCAATGATTTTGCCTTGCATAATTGTATGCTTCCAAAACTTATTAAAAGCCCTAGGAAAGTTCAAATATCGCCCCAAACTTCCGCAATTTTCACACTTAGCGTTTTGGCGATTTTTTTCCTGCCAACCAGATTTCCCATCTCGTTACTAACCAATTCCATTTTCCTCTTTTTACCCTGTTCGCCTGTTCCTTCCTTCTCTTCGATCTTTCGATAAGCCTCCAGAAATTCATTCGGCGTCTTCCATCTCTTCTGAATTTCCAATGCTTTCTCTCCAGTCACACCTCTCGTGCACATTAACATCTTTAAAAATACATCTCTTAATGTCAGCGACTCGGACTTTGAACTCAGTAGTGCAAAGGCCGAATATGTAATATGATACTCGGTCTCCGGTTGGGTTTTTCTCAAATGCTCAACAAGTGGTATGTAATTCCCCATTGTAAGAATCTTTGTTGGGATCAAATTCAATACCTTCTTCTCATATCTCTCCTTCAATAGCTTCGTCATAGAAACTAAATACCGAATTGTATCGTCCATTTTTTGAGTTTTCTTCACAAAATATCCCTCGACGACCTGCGTTGAAGCTATTGCTGAGGCTACTGCTGCTTCGTATTTTTGGAAGTGATCCGAATCCATCGATATTTCTTCAATGATGTATATTACATTTTTAATGCCAGATTTTCGAAGGCGGAATTTTTGTTCGTGGAAGCGGCCGTCTTTGATAGAGCTGACAAGATCGTCGAGGCGTTTACGTTCGACTATGTAGTCGAGAATAATTTCGTCATCTTCTGCGCCTAGCCGTGAAAGGAGATCCGAATGTTTTAGTTTAGCAACCCAAAGGATGTCTCCAAGCTCAAGAGAGCGCATTATTGGAGTCACGCCACGGGATGCAAGGTTATTTTGCAAGTAATCTCTATCTTGTTTTGCCCGAACTTCACGGACATCGAGGACAAGCTCAATAGTGAAGGATCCTGGCTCTAAAACAATGGGAGTGAAGGTTGGAAGTGCGGAAGTTGATGATATGACTTCCCCTTGAGGAATAATATCTTGTATATTTGGTTGAGGTGGGGATCTTGGGGGGCGTGAAGCAGCCCCTGAAGGACGAACCGGACTCGACCCGATTTCCAAAAATTCATCATTTGTATTCCCACGTACAGCGGCAGAGCTCTCTGCGGGGAGAAAAGTATCTAGCCGCCCTTGATTTGGATCTGAGCTTTTCTTAATCCTGTTTACTACTTCCCATCCCTCGTCCGTAAGGTGATATTTTCTCAATGGTCTACCTTTCTCTGCGGCCAGATCTTTATCAACCAGGGTCTTCATAGAACTCCATGCCGTATAGAATTTCGTGGGGTCACTCGGTGCCGAGAAAGACGAGTCACAGTATGGTTGTGCCAATTCTATCGTCCGCGCCTTTGTCATACCAGTCGAAGCATTCTCATCCAATGTCGACAGGGCGAGTAACAATGCGTAGGCTCCAGACCTCAAGGCGGGAACATATGGTTTGGTTTTTCGTTTTGTCTTTTTGGGAGCCGGATCCTCATCCTCCGACTCGCCATTTGCATTTTGCTTCCTTTTTTTGCGCGGGATTTTTGGCATAGGTAGCCCATTTTCCTCACAGTGCGCCTTCAATTTCTCCGTCAAGCGATCGCAAAGTTTGGGACCAAAACCGGTAAGTTGTTGAGCTTCGGAGGGATGTATGAAGGGCAGAGGACATGATTTCAGGGAGTCATAAGCTTTCTTATAGACTGTCACGCCTCTGGAATTATGTTCTCGAGCGGTTTCGAGCCATTCGGAAACCCAGGACAGAAGCAATGGATTGGCGCATTCCTCCATTGTCCTGTTAAGCACGACGAAGGAAGTTGTAGTGATTGGAGGCTGTTAGTACGGTGGAATAGGCATTAGCAAAAAGTGTTAGAAAGCAAGGCTAGGCTGGAAAAAGCGGAATGGTCATGGGAATGAAGTTCGAGTTTAAGTTGAAGTTGAAGCTTCGGCTTAACCGCGTAGCAATCAAGGGAAGTGAAGCTCTACGCGTCAGCTTAAAACACGGACTCACGTGACCGTCCGCCCACCACAAACGATCGATCGATCGCATGTGGCTGCCGTACACAGCGCCATTTTCCGCCGCTTGCCCCTCCAAGCGGGAAAAATACAGCACACACCACACCTTAACGAATTCCTGGCCTGTCTTGTCCTTGCACTGCAGAAACTCAGGGCAGATCAGGGCTGGTCAGGGCAGGTCAGGTCAGGTCAGGCTGCGCACTGCACTACATACTCACTACACACTACACACTGCATACCTACACACTGCAATTGCGCCAATCCAGAAAGACGCTCGTATTACTTCCCAAGTTCAGCGAGCATCCATCCCTCCATCCATCCCTCCCTCCATCCTTTGGCTGTCTCACTCTCTCCCTCTCTCTCGTTCAGTCTGCCCAACCCCCCACCTGCCTTCGGAGTCAGCCTCCTCCAGCTCTCCCCTCCATCAATTCCTCTCCTACTTCTCTCTCTCTTCTCAATTCCTCATTTACAACTATCATACTTTCCGACACGCAACCTACCAATGGCCAACGCAACCATGGACGCCCAAATCCTAGCTGCTTCCAGCAAGCATCCAAAACCGGCCGATCGAGTGTTCCAATATGGCACCGCCGGCTTTCGTATGAAAGCTGTCCTGCTCGACAGTGTCGTCTTCCGCGTGGGTCTGGTCGCTGCCTTGCGCTCTCGCAAGTTGGGGGGACAGACTATTGGTGTCATGATCACCGCATCGCACAACCCTCCTGAGGATAATGGTGTGAAGCTGGTGGATCCAATGGGCGAAATGCTGGAGAACAGCTGGGAGGCATATTCGACCGAGCTTGCGAATGCGAAGGACGAGGATGTGGTGAAGGTGTATAAGAGCTTGATGGAGAAACTCAAGATCAACCCAGAGACTCCGGCGAGAGTCATTTATGCTCGGGATACAAGGCCAAGCGGGCCAAAGCTGGTGCACGCCTTGGTGGATGCACTCGTCGCTGCTAGGGCAGAACATACGGACTACAAGCTCCTGACGACCCCGCAGTTACATTACTTGACGAGATGCACCAATACGGAGGGGACTCCACAAAGTTATGGGGATGTGAGTGAAAAGGGATATTATGAGAAACTTGGTGAGGCATTTACGAGAGCTATGAAGGGAAAGAAAACTGTGGGCTCTGTAACGGTGGACTGTGCGAATGGAGTTGGTGGGCCTAAGTTGGCCGAGTTGGTCAAATATCTGCCAAAGGGTGTGTTGGATATCAAAATTCTCAACGACGATATCCTCAAGGCCGAAGTTTTGAATCATGAGGTATGTGTTCACACCTATAAACTTGCGATGCTAATATTCTTCCTAGTGCGGAGCGGATTTTGTCAAGACAAAACAACGGGCACCGCCAACCTCCAAGGCAGGGAACAACGAGCGTTGCTGCTCCCTCGATGGTGATGCAGATCGAATTGTCTACTACTTCACCGATCCCGAACATGGTTTTCGCCTGCTAGATGGTGACAAGATCGCCACTCTGGCTGCCTCATTCATCGGCGACCTGGCACGCGAAGCACGCTTATCGAACGAGCTGAAGATTGGTGTGGTACAAACCGCCTACGCGAACGGTGCCTCGACGAAATATGTCGAGAAGTCCCTTGGCCTTCCCGTGGTTTGCACACCTACTGGAGTCAAATGGCTCCATCATGCGGCGACGAAATTTGACGTCGGTGTATATTTCGAGGCCAATGGTCACGGGACCGTTGTCTTCTCTCAGCAAGCCATAAAGGCATTCCACACGAAAGAGCCAGAATCTCCAGCCCAAGCAGCGGCACTTGATACCCTCAAAGCACTCACCGATCTCATAAATCAGACCGTCGGCGATTCTCTCTCGGACATGCTGTTGGTCGAGACCATCCTGGCACACAAAACCTGGACGCCTCGAGAATGGGATCTAACGTACGTGGACCTGCCTAATCGGTTGGCGCGGGTCGAGGTCAAGGACCGAAACCTCTTCAAGACCACTGACGCGGAACGGAAACTGGTCGAGCCCCAAGGCATGCAAGATCAGATCGACGCCCTTGTCAGCAAGGTTCGGGACGGGAGAAGTTTCGCTCGCGCTTCGGGCACAGAAGACGCCGTTCGGGTCTACGCCGAGGCCGCGACCAGGGCTGAGGCGGACGACTTGGCGAGCAAAGTCGCTGCCGTGTGTAGGCAGGAGTAGGCCAGCTTTATCCCAAGATTTTTCAATTTTTTTCTTTATGTCCACAATGACCATCCACAGAATCCATAGGGAAAATGAATAAAAGACATGCCCCTCTCCCACATTTTTGCTCTATCTTATTTTTACCCCTCATTTTTTGGATGCTTCTTTTGATTCTCTCTTTTTGATCGGAGTAAGAAAAGACAAAATATTTGTCGAGGAAGGCCACGGTTGGTTATAGATGAGAAAGGGGAATTCACCACACAAACTATCCGTCAGTCTTATCAAAGACAACAAACGAAACAAGATGAAATAAAAGCGAAACGAAATTTAAAACAAACAAAATGAAAACAGGAATGAGGAAAACAAACACGCAAATATAAATAACCTTGAAATAAAAGCATTCTTCTTCTCATGCTCTCTATCTCTCTCGTTCTCTATCAGCTCCAGAGAAACAAGAATCTTATATATGTGTTAACTTCCATCTCATTTATTTCAACTAGGAAATCTTTGAATGTGCATTGAAGTAGATGCTGAGTAAGTAGGTGAGTTGACATCATCAGAGTTGACATCATCAAACTTCGGTCCTGCAGATTTTGATATCAAAGTTTACTGTACCTTTCATGAAAATTTTTTTTATGGTTTCGGGACGGCCCGCTCGTACCTTATGGCTTTTCCCGCCCCCCATGGCCGTCATGTTCGCCACTGGACGGGGTGAAGATGGGGGTTGGAGAAAAGGGGAGAGGGAGGAGGGTGGGGGAGGTGTGGGTGTGCGTGGGTTGATATCATGGATGGACGATTCCGTCGATCGAGGACGACTTGGTTGGCTAGATCTGATTGGAGATATACCGTAAGGGTTTTTGTTTGAGTGATTGGTGGATTTATTGTCCTTAATTTTTAAATCTCTTTCTTTTACTTTATTTTAGCCACTTTGGAAGAGACAGACGAATGGGCATGGAGGCATCGTATTTTTTGAGTCTTGGAAAAAATTTTGTATAGCGCACGCTATGCTACATTCATCTGATCCCATCCTTCTGAACGCCGTGCCACGCCCATCCAGTCAGTCAGTCGGTCGGTCAGTTAGTCGTTAGAGAAACTCCATCCAATGGTTGCGCGGGGGAGAAAATCATGGAGAAATTTTAGACTTTTTTTCTTTTTCTTTTGCTCGACGGAAGAAAAAAAAAATTCTGTAGCCGCCCGCTCCCACGTGATGATCATCTCAAAGGAAAACATAGCAAGATAAGCAGGACATCAAAAAAAAAAAAGAGCTCGATTCAAATCCAGGGTCTGCGCTCTCAGCCGCGAAGAGTCCCTTCTTCTCCCTCCTTCCGCCTAGTTTCTGTGCAAATGGACATACAATCTACTCGATCTCGATCTCCAAGGTGAGAGAGAGAGGGCATAAGGTCGTATAAAATTGCCCGTACAATCAATCGAGATGTCATTTTTTCAAAAATATTCACGGGATGTGGAATCTCGTGAGGAAAAAATTGTAAGAGGATTGGGAGTATGAGGGGTGTGAGGAGGTCAATAGCTCATCAACACATCTTGTACTCGCAACTTCCCGCCGCAGTTCGTGTCGGGTCGTCCGTTACTAATTGATAGCTGATCTTAACATCCAAATCGCGCTTGTTCTTATCATTAGGCTTGTTTTCTAACACGCCTCGAATCTGCTCTCCCTGTTGCACGGTCAAGACCTCGCGCAGGTAGAAGACGGTTTGTTTCCAGTGCGTGTATTTTGTGTGGGGACCGGTCGAGAAGCGGATAGGTTTATGGCAGGCGGTGAAGTCGATATCGAACCATGCGATAAGGGCATGCACAAAGTCGTCGCGGCGTATGTCAAGTGTAAATGGGATAGCAAAGGCGAGGTCGGCCGTGGTGCAGGTGTACAAGTCGAGGATTAGGACTTCGGTAGGGTCGGTGACGACGGCTTTGATTTCGACGGTGTCGACGAGGGGCTCGGTAAGGGCGGTGTGTTTGAGAGGGGAGTAATCGAAGCCATACACGTTGTCCCAGACTGCAGATTTGTTAGACCTTTTTACTTTAAAGGGCGGTAAGCATTGCTTGGAAAACTTACAGCCGATTTTCTCGTCCTTATATTCTCCGTCTTCGATGCCGGCCATGAAAATGGTGGCTTTGTCGGGGAAAATAAGCCCTTTAGGTGCAAGGTACTTGTCTCGAGCATACAAAACAGTATCTAACATGGATTCGTAGAGAAGGAAATATCCCATCCACTCAGATATTATGATGTCGACCTTTGGGAAAGGGAGTTCCACATCTTCCATCTTGCCTTGTAATAGAGTGATCTTGTCGGACATTTTGTTTACGGCGACGATTTCTCGGGCTTTTTCGATGATTGTGGACATGTCAACTCCAATTACGTGTTTTGCTCCAGCCTTTACCGCGAACCTTTGGAAGTCAACAAGGATCGGAAGGTTTGCATGTGAATGACATACATGGACAGGATAGCAGTTCCGCAGCCGACATCGAGGACAATCTTATCTTTGAAAAGGTGCTTGTTTTGCACAATGGCATTCATGTACGATCTCGTCCGAACTTCATCTTTCTGCTGCTGTGTCAGCTAGTTTCGATGTGAAAGGGAAGCATTTAGGCTGTAGGTACACACCAACATTTCTTCGTGAATGCCTTTATGTTCTATTAGTATGATCCTCGATCAAAATAGGCTAGGTTCTTACGTACCATGATGATTATAGCTGTTCGAAATATTAGCTTCTACAACTTTAGCATATCGAGAGAGGTGTACCTGTTGAAGTAATGGACTTCGGAATGTTCCATTCCTGACATCTTGTCGTCCGACATGATTACGGTTGGGGGTCGTACTAGGTACGAAGGTATGACGAAGACGTCAAGTTGTATGGAAGGTTGGCGGGGATGGTTTGGCGATGGTGGGCATGCAGTGAACTACCTCGAGACGACAATGGATTTTTTTCCAGGAGATAGTCGTTCTGCCGCCTCTCACCGATGGGGGCTTGAAGTAGTTAGCGCTGAATCCTAGTCCATGTCTGTGGGCCGTGATATTTTGATCTTCGAGATTGAATTACCGTGACACATTCATATAGGCACTGATTGTGAATTACTGGTATTATCCATATGGAGATTATGGGTGCCATTATCCATTTTCAAAGAGCTGGTAGTCCAAGTGTAGTTGCAAAAATTAAAGATGTTGTTCTTTGGTTGATCACGTGTCGCATTAACTCGGGGCTTAAGTGCAAAGAGGGCAGTGGCAGTAAGGAGATTGTAGATATCTTCGCTCCATACAAATTCAATTCTTATAATCCTATTGGTTTTGTGTTTCTTCTTTTCCATTTGCAAGTCGTCTTGGCCAATCTTTCATATACTCTGGAGGGCTTTGAGTACGTACACTACAGTGCTGTAATGGTGGAAGTTCGCTAATCTTTCCTCGCTAAGGCTTTCCGCTAAGGCACGGGCTGCCCACACCAAAAAAATGGCGTCCTTGATCGCTTTTCCAGCCCACACTTGACCTCACCACTCGACCACCACGACACAACTCCATTCTCCTGCTCCTCCTCGCCTCTAACACTACACGCGCATTCCATCGCCATCACTCCAACCAGCTTCCATCCATCACGTGGATCTGACATCCCATCAGACACGACTTACACATCTCTTTGCTGAACGGGCTCACATTGCGACGAGCTCAATTGTGTGAAGTGGGGTAGTGGGGAGTCAGAGGCTCCAATCAGTCATCATGGGTCGGACTGCAAAGATTTTGCCTCCCAAAAAGCCAAACCCGTTGCGCAACCATCGTCCTATTATTGCTCCTCCGCCTCTAATACAGAAAGCCACGGCATCTGCTGCCGCGGCCGCTCAAGCAGCTTCTCGGCCTCCTCGCCGCGCGTGCCCGAACAAAGAGTGTTCCGCTCCTGATGTCGTCGACGGAGTGTGTCATAGCTGTGGTTTCGTGGTGGATGACTCCAATATAGTTTCCGAAATTCAGTTTGGTGAGAGTAGTAATGGCGCGGCTGTTGTCCAGGGCAGCTTTGTAAGTGCAGATCAGGGAGCCGCAAAGAGTCTTGGTCCGGCCTTCAGACGCGCAGGGGGAGGGGGGGAAGATAGAGAAGCGACGATTCGAGAAGGTAAGTAGTATTCCACTCGTCTTATAGAACACCGACTAACGAGTAGGACTAGGTCGACGATTTATGCAAGCATTAGCAAATCAGCTGGAAATTCCAGACCCGACTGTCAATAGCGGGGTTCAAATTTTTAAACTGGCCGCCATTAACAATTTCATCCAAGGCCGCCGGATGGACATGGTCAGCGCGGTTTGCCTCTACAGTGCATGCCGTAAAGAGAAGCCGTGCCGAGTGATGCTCATCGATTTTGCGGACAAGGTTCAGGTATGTCTGTTCCATCTTCCCTGCCAGCTTGCCTCTAATAGTCCCAGGTTAATGTTTTCAAACTTGGCCATACATTCAAGGCGCTCCACAACACAGTCACTCTAGCAAAAGACGGCATTCAACCAGTATTGCCAGAAGATCTAATCTACCGATTTGCTACAAAGCTTGAATTCGGTATTCTCACCAATAAAGTCGCTGAAGATGCCGTTCGAATGGTTCAGCGCATGAGTTTAGACTGGATGGTCATGGGTAGACGACCGTCTGGCGTCTGCGGCGCGTGTCTTATACTTGCCGCTCGTATGAATAACTTCCGCCGTACCATCACGGAAGTTGTTTATATCGTCAAGGTTACAACACACACAATTCAAAAACGTCTCGATGAATTTAAAGTCACCCCAAGTAGCGCCCTCACTGTTGAAGAATTCTTGCACAACGAATTCTTGGAGTCTGCTCACGACCCACCATCTTTCTACGAAAAGTCAGAAGAATGGCAAAGCAATAAGAAGAAGCGGAAGCGTAGACGTGGCCATGATGCCCCCGAAGAAGACGGTGAGAACTCTGAGAGCGAGGATGATGACGGTTCAAATAAACGCCAAAAGACAACAACGCCTAGCCCCGACCAACCCGTTCAATCAGTTGAACTTCGCCGTGATGCTGATGGCTTTGCTATTCCACATCCACCTGTTCAATCTCAAGAGATTCCGATCGATCCTGATCTAGTGGACGATGCAATTGAAGATAGGTCTGGCACCTCTTTTGAGAAGCTCGTCGCCCAATTTGGAGATTCCATCGATGAAGAGAGAAGCGATGAAGAGGACAGGGCATCCACTTCGACTGTGTCTGCACCAACGCCTCGCAAGACCGGAAACAGGAACAGACCGATCAATGTACCAGATGAATGGGCAAGTGTTGAAGATGCGATGGAATTCGAAATATCCGAAATGATCTCTGATCCTAATACGATTCTTCATGCAACCTCCTACGCTCAAGCCAAACGTCGTGCGGCTGCTCATATGCTCATTGCCGAGAGAACAAATCCACAAAAACACGTCAGCATGGATGTGCATATTGGCGAGGATGAATTCGCTAATGACCCTGAGGTCTTAAATTGCATGCTTGCGCCAGAAGAAGTTTCTAAGAAAGAGAAAGTTTGGGTTAATGAGAATAAATCCTGGCTGCGTAAGCAACAAATCAAGATGTGGCAAAAGAAGCTAGCGGAGAACGGCCCTCCCAAAGCCAGACGTAACCGCAAGAAGAAGCCCAGAATGGGAGAAGGCCAAACCAGTGCAGCATCAAGTCCAGCTGAAGCAGCTGTGAATGTGATGAAAGAACGCGCATTCAGCAAAAAGATTAATTATGATGCCATCAGATCTATCTTTGATGGTCTTGACAAGATTGGAAGTGCTACTAACAGCCAAGTTACCTCTAGGGCTGGAAGTGAATTCAACGATTCTGTCTTGACTGGGAGTAGAACTTCTTCTAGAGCTGCTAGTTCCAACCCTCCATCTATCGTTGGAGACAATCAAAGCGATGCTGGTTCCGAAACTACTGCAACAACACCAGCTTCTCGTATCCGTAGTGCTTCTCGTCCTCACGCGCCACCCCTCTCTGTCGCCTCGACTTCAGACTCGGCCGCAAAACCAGATGAGGAAGTCGGAGATGATGATGATTACGTCATTGAGGCTGCGACGCATGAAGAAGATGAAGATACGGAAGATTGGAGAACAGCGCTTAAGAAAGCTCAGAATATCCACCAGACAACTGGTGAAGATGAGGTTCCAGATGATGATGAAGAATATAGTGATTATGGAGGTGTAGAACCAGGCGGGCTGGAAGGCTTGGATGACGAAGAGGAAGGCTTTGGAGGCGGTTTTGAAGCCGATGATGATGAATAGACGTTCCTAAGATACGAGATCGATTTCATACCGTATATTATTATAGGGCTAATTTGGGCAAATCAATGGGGCGTAACGGGCCAATTTTTTTCGGCTCAAGAGTTTCAGTCGCAACTGGGAGCATATGTCGGAGTTATTATATGTAGAATATAGAGAGGGGCCCTTCCACCGGCGTCAGCTTGCTTTAGGAAATAATACCCCTGAATTTATGAGAGTCCACCCTGCTATTTTAGCTCTGTTTTCTTTATGGAAATAAGAATACATCACAGGGTGAAAGTGTTTTGAAATATTTTTTTTGGTTCCTGCAGTATGATGCTTCGCTTTGCTCTCCAGTTCCAACAAGATACCATATTTCGGATGTCTTATCAGTGTATGGAATATTCAGAGGCAGTTTCCTCGGTTCTCCATCTCCATTATCTTCTATTATGCCTCTTATCATCCCATCTCATCTTATTTGTGGCATCATTAATGCAGCTAAATGCTGCTGGTATTGGAATATCATTACAGTATATTAGATACAAAAGCTTTTCCTGCTCCGGTTTAAAACCAATCATCCTTTCCAAGACTTCTCATTTCTGTTTTCGAAAGTCATGAGAGTGGTAATGGATGATTCTACTTTCATAGCCCGTGTACAAATCTACGGAAACCATTTTGTTGGCCTAATCTCTTCCACAAGTCGTTGGCGATATCTGGTCTGAGCATCTCTTTGAAAGGCGCGCCCATACCAACACTATTCTCAAACCGATCATAGATTGAACCGGCTTCGAAGGGTGCAGGTAGTCTCGATAGGACATTCTTCTCGAAGACATCATTGACACCCGTGAATATTGCATGATTGGTGTATGGCTCTGATAGGTGGCTCCACCATTTCGGGTCCAGCGGTGTTCGACCCTCACCCAGATCCAACCACTTGGTAACCACGACTGCAACCCAATCCCTTTGTTTCCGATATCTCGCGCATTCTTGAAGTTCGATCCGGAATTCCGTAGGGCAGAGGGGACACTGCTTCAATCCCGAACTCTTGGTACACTCTCCGGTATTGTGGTTATGAGCCAATTCGCAAGGTTTGTCTTTTGGCAGTTCCGCTCCTCGGTTTATCGCCACGCTGCCTATGTGAGGACAGATAGTCAGGAGGGTGTACCAAACACTGTCCGGGTCTATACCGTGTGGGACCATGATCATCTCCTGCATACGGAGCAAGAGAGATCCATCCGCGATTCGAAGGTGTCCGAGGCTTTGGAACGGGAAACACTTCATGCTTCGTCTACTTCCGCTGCCGGAGTACGCAAGGAGACTGAGATGGTATGAATAGTCGAGGCCGACGCGGTAGCGCTTCATCGCCTTCTGCATCTCCACGTAACTAAATCCCCAAACCAAGTTTCTGGACGCGCCGCCATAGACGTCAGCTTGACGGCACGGCGTTGTACGTCCTCTATATGATGATGTGGGATGGCCAGAGGGACGTTTGCGGGACGGATCAATGTGGCTTTCGAATATCATAGACTTGTCGACCTTGTGCTCGGTGAGAACGGTACAGTGATAGCAAAGGACATGGCCAGGTAGATCGCGCTCCAGTGAGACTAGAAAAGCAAGACGGGATTTGGGGTCTCCTCTCAACGCATAAAAAACTGCTGTTCCGAGTAGTTTGCGAATTGGTCTGCAGGTGAGAGCCAACGAGGCGGCAGATTCGGGCGGGAGGAATCGTGCGATTTGAAGAATGAGCTCGAAAGGCAATCGGCCAAGCAGGGAAGTCTCGAGAGCGTTGGGCCGTTTCACTGGAATCAAACTGATAGCTCTCTCACGATTTTCATATGGCTTGTTGATCCACTCCAGCAATGTGATCAGAGATATCCCAGCTCCAAATGCGGAGAAGCAGGTAAGCAAGACGAGAAGGAGAAACAATGCCATCTCATCCGGTTGTGAGATTATGATCTTGCGGAGGAAATTTTGGAAAGGGTTGAAATCGGATTTAGAGAGTTTAAACAGTGAAAATTTGCAATGAAGTTTTTGAAGCAGCAGGTTAAAGTACAAAAAAGGTGAATAAAGAACAGAACGCGTAGTTGTGTCAAAAGAGAACGCGACTTTATCGTAGCGTGGAGAAAGCTCTTTTCATCTGTTTACCTATAGATAAGGTAGATCGGCTACTTCTTTCTTTTCTTGAATATCTAGCTTCGAATATAAAAGACAGTCTTGAAGACATGAGCAGAGGATGGAAATTCACTTTTCTCTAAAACCTAGCCCTTTTTATCTGTTTCTTTCCAAAATCAAAGCATAAATATGAAAGGAAGTTCCCACAGATCCTTTATCTCTTTACTCTCACCGAGAATTTTTTGGAGAATAGATAAATAGAACACAGGTGAGTCTTCCAAAAGGACATACCTACTGAGTTAGGTCTGTTCACGGCTCATCGGCTTATCCGGTCGTCTAATGTACATACTACGTTGCGTGCCACGAATCAATAACCCGCTGCAGAGGCACAAAGGCGGTATATAAAGTCATGAGAATTATCTGCCTTATATTTCATGATTAGGACAACATTGTTCGGGCTCAGTGTTGTCAACACCAAAGGAGCCACCGGCACCAACCAACCCCGCGTCTTATCCCTGTCGACTCCGCCCCAACCGTCATCCTCCAACCTTGGAAACGTTTGGATATCTTATGCATGTACGCCCCCGTTAATGTTACATTGGACTCTATTGGCACGCCGAAAGAAATATGGGGCTGGTACCATATGCCCCCCTCGTTATCGCCGCCAGCTACACCCCGTATTGTACGCAATGACCCTTCCATGCTAAGTCGCGCCATAAAGCGCCTCCCTTACCCCAAAATATCCCAGCCTCTCCTCACGGCATGATAAACCGCGTGTTTCTCAATCGCGGGTTTTTATATCCTGCCCTGCCCTCCCTTGGAGGTTTTTTGCGGGAACAAAAACCTCAGGGCATGCAAAGATGCTTACCCGGGATGTGTGGATGATGGTCTTTGCCGTGATCAGTTTATTATTCTCCATCCTGGCACTGCTACCCGGCGCGAACGACAATATTCTCAATGAAGTCGCAATAGCTACCGTTTGTCCTCCCCCTTTTCCTTTACTATACTATACTTCAATCAAATTTCCAGTTTCAGAGACTGTTGTACACGTAAATTGATGGCAATATTCTTAATTTTCCCTTTCTCCAGTATTCCTATGACGGCAACTACACTCTCCTCTTCCCGATCAACTTTGTCGACGGCGAATGGCGCTCAAACTACACGATAATGGTACCAGGTGTCAGCGGAGACTTCCACTGGTGGTTCTTTTCGGTCCATTACCTCTCCATCTGCGCTGGTTACGTGGGCGGCACTGAGGATCCAGAATACATACACCTGGGCTGCCAGAGGAAAACCGGGGCTTACACGTTCAGGACAGACGACCCGTTTATCATGAATTACGGCAGCAATGGCACGGCATTCCCTGTCGAAATGGCCCCCTTCGATTCTTTCAACGTCGGCCCTGCTTTCGCCATGTTGATTCTCGGAATCATAGCCACAGCGATTTTTATGATTGTTTGGGTTGTACAGGCGTTGACTGGGTATGATATGAGGAAGCCGAATATAGGGACGTTGATTTTGCTATTGGTATGTGAATGTGGCATTTATTCCATTTTCATTTTATTGAATCTTTCACCCTACTTTTCTTTCTTGCTGTTCTTTGTTGTAAAGTAGGTTTAGCTGACAGCGAAAAGTTTTCTTCGACTTCACTCTTGATTTCCTCGGCTCTGGTCACCTATATCACCATGGAACATAAGAAAGGGGAATTTGAGTACTCTGGGTGGGGCAATACTTTCATAGCATTCCAGTGGTCGGCTGTAGCCTTCATATATTTGGCATTTTTGATTAAATTAATAGACCTCTTAAGAGGCAGGGAGCATAGGAGAGCATTATATTCATTCAGAGCCGTGCAAGCAGCTCACACCACTGAAGGGGTCGGGGCAACTGAGATGACTGAGACTAGAGTCAGCTGAATTTTGTTTGCATTAGGTGGAGTTAAAGATACCACATGACTAGACGATTATCTTATTACCTAAACTTAATTTTTAATACTCAGCCAAGAAAAATACCCCGAGTACTTATAATCGAAGCTCTCGATCAACCTCCAAGAGCTCCCACCTCAAAGTCAGCCCGGGTCTCTTCATTTGAAATGTCGTCAAGTAGCCCCACAAATTTCACTTCTTAGTCTACGAATTAGTCGCCCTCGCCAGCTGCAAGCTTTGGTATGTGTAGATCGTCTGCAAGGCCGTTAAAACGATCGATATAGCGCCAAAGATAACGGTAAAAATTAAAATTGCTACTGCGAACCAGAAAGTATACCATTGCAGTTGGTCCCTTCGATCAACCCACAGGTGTTTGAAGCCTGGGCCAGGGGATTGAAATTCGAGATGTAAACGAGCCATTCGACCTCTCCAATGATGAAATTGGTCGAGGTGTGCAAAACAGGGATACTCAAGGAGAGTATTGTGAATATCTTGGTGCTGAGACTCGTGAAGAAACCTTTCAGTAGCGATGTTCCATCTGGGGAGAAGGATGCTCAGCGAGAGTAACGTCTCTTGTACTAGAGCTCGTGGCAAAATCGATGAGCTAGTTTGACCTGTTAGCGCGTATTAAGCTCAAACTATTCATGACTATAACAGACCAATTTAAGTGATCTTGAAGACATCCGCTTAAGGCGTAGATGCTAACAGTTCGACGTTCGAGATCGAATTCCAAATGATCTTCGAGCTGGCATGTCCATTCTATATTAATCCCACAGACGCGGTTGAGATTCACAGCGGTAAAGTTACTTTCCAACCCGATCCCGGGATCTAAACTATAGTTCCGCAGCTCTCGGAAATTTCGCACAAGAAAGTCTTGAATGTTGGAGAAATCATCCCACTGGATGGTCTTCGCCGCGGGAGAGAAATTGTCGTCCTGGACGCGGATCGTTAGCCATAATCGGAGCAGAACATTAATTGAGTTGTTGACTTTGACAACGGGCTGTCCTCTATGGGCTGGGAGTTTCTGGAGTTCGGCTCTTGCCTGAGGGCGATTGAAGTTTAATGTCGTGATTGATAACTCCCAAATTACATCTACCATGTCTAGAAGATCCTCGTGTGTTTGAATGGAGAGAAAATCCAGTTCTGTCCGCTTCACGCCAAGAAACAAAGCATGGCATGTTCTTTTATAGTAATAAAAATAAGAAGCGTAACTTTCAAGATTGATGAGATCCTCTTCTTTTTTCCAAAAATGGCGGACGATCCTTCTCTGGAGATCTATGGAGGGCTCTTCAATAAGTTTTGTCGCCGGGTGCATCTTGGCAACCCATGAGTTGCCTGCCGGATAGGAGGCTTAAACTATCACAACGAGCTTGGTTTTATTGCGACCGTTATGAGAATGAATGAACAATATTTTGAAGATGAATCAGGCAGACTGCAAGGCGCTCTCCATGATAGCAGTTATCTTGAGAGGCACGAGGCTGTCAGGCTGTGGCTGTTATACATGCCTTATCTGGACATGTGACAACGCAGCATATTCACACCCATGTCTGCTCGAAAAACCTCTTCAAAATGTGCTTACGAAAGTTATTTGAGTGAGGCTACCGTCGCAGACATGATTTATTATTGACAGATGTCGACTAATTCGTCATTCTATCGCAGAGATGTTGCTCGCCTTTCAGGGCAGCCCTTTGCGTCCGCAGCCTCGGGCGTCATCCGGTTCCGGACCTGCCGTTGGGGCAATTGATAACGTCCCCGCGATTCAAGAGGAAATCAAAAATTCAAGCTCTGTTATTCTGGTCAATGATCGGAATGGGATCGAACAGCCTCAGAAGTCTGGCCACATCGACCTTGGTCAACCAACCCAGGCGTCCAAGCCACAACAAGCCAGGGAAACTTCTATAGATACAGAAACCTCTCCAATTGTATCGATAGAGTCGCCTACGCCAGTTAATTTACCAGCTGAAGACATATCTCCAGCGCCGGAAACGATTCCGACAAATCTTAAGTTAGATGGCCGAGTTATAACGCCTATCTCCACTGTAGCGGGCGAGGTCTGCAATATTTCTGGATCGTTTGACTTGGCTATTCCGCTAGAGCAAATTGAAACTGAAACGGGGGAGAACGCGGAAGCTATTGAATTGGATGAAATACTTGCTGTGATTGAAGTGCCTGCAGTCAGCTCTGTTGAAAACTTGGATTCATCCATCGCTTCCAAACCGATACAGCCAGATCAAATTGATGAAATAGAAATCGAAAATGAATCTATTGTGCTCAAGACAGGTGGAAAACAAGATAATAAGAAGAAAAAGAAACTTCCTCTCCGGTGTATAAGCCCAGCTGGCCCTACCTGCTACGTTGCTCTTGAAAGAAGAGTTATGGCAACACTTCAACAAGAATTTGATTTACATATTGAAAGGAAGCTTCGAAGCTTTCTCAAACACCTAGACCTCAAAGATCAAAACGTCGTGGTGACATGTGCTCTCGCAAGCACCAGCCAAGACCATCGAAATCTTGCACCAACTATATTGTTCCTATGTCTTGACTCGGGTCAACAGAAGACAATATCAACGGCGCTTAAGAAGCGAAAAAGCCAGGGGTTAGAAGTAATACCATCTTCGCGTTTTCGACATATGGTTCTTGTTCAAGAGGCGAGATTTGTTTCGCCCTTTGCCGGAGACCCTTCAGGCCCAGTGGAACTTGTTAAAGCCTCGACTGAGATATACATAGAAGAGGAAGAGAAACAAGACTCCGATGAGTCCTTGCGAAATAAGAATGAATTCTTTGCCGGCATTAAGCATAGAATGATTACTCTCGCATTATGTTATTCTGTATTTATGATGGCCTTGGTAAGACATACATACTCACGCTCGCCAGCTTACCATACTATACTGACATGCTTTTAACAGGATAGTATTATTGTGGCTACAGCAGCACCCAGAATTACCAATCACTTCAACTCTCTCTCGGATGTGGGATGGTACGGTAGTGCTTATCTGCTTAATACAGGATTATTCCAACTCCCACTAGAAAAGTGTTATAAATACTTCGCTATCAAATGGGTATATATATATTCTGTGATAATATTTGAAATGGGGTGTTTATTTTGCGGGGCTGCGGTTAACAGTACCATGTTGATCATCGGGCGTGCTGTGGCCGGTGCTGGATCCGCGGGAATCCTTTCTGGTGCACTAATCATTCTCGTGCACTTAGTGTCTCTAGAAAAGCGGCCAATATACTCGAGATACCTTGAAGCTATGTATATGTTAGCATCTATAACCTTTTCCATCATTTCGGGGGCATTGACAGATAGGGCTTCTTGGAGGTGGTGCTTCTATATAAATGTTCCAGGTGGTGCCATTGTCATCGCAATTATAGCTATTTTTTTCAAATCACCGGAGCCTGATGCTTATTATTTAGGATGGAGATCAAAAATAAAGCAGCTTGACATAGAAGGGCTGGTTATATTTTTAGCAGCTATGGTCTGTCTCCTATTATCAGTTCAATGGGGTGGAAGTAAATACAGCTGGGGGGAGTGGAGAATTATTTTTCTTCTTATTTTTTCTATGTTTCTTTTATTATCTTGGGGGGGATACCAGGTGTGGAAAAAGGAGAAAGCTGCCGTTCCATTTACCAAACTTTACCAGCTACCTATATGGGGTGCTGTGTGGTTCTCTTTCAACATAGGGGCCTGTTTAATGTCCCTCCATTATTTTCTTCCCCTGTGGTTTCAATCCGTCAAAGGCACTTCGGCTCTCAAGTCAGGGATCATGATATTGCCCTTCCCGGTGTCGTTGGTTGCCGTTTCGGTGTTATGTACGTCTGGTTTATTTCATAATTTTACCAAGCTGACATGTATCTAGGTGGTCTTAGAGTGACATCAACAGGCTACTATGTGCGATTCATGATTCTGTCATCTACTCTCACTTCAATCGGCCTTGGATTGATCTCTACTCTGACACCGGAAAGTAGCCATAGTGCTTGGATAGCCTACCAAGTCATAGTCGGAAGTGGTTTCGGCCTTGGACTGCAACAGCCAGCTATTGCAGTCCAAAGCTTACTTGATATTGACAAGATCCGCTTGGGAACATCTATCGTTGTTTTCTCACAGGCTTTGGGAGGAGCAATTTTTGTCTCCGTCAGCCAGAGCCTCTTCATCAACAGACTAATGCACAACCTAAAGGTGTATGCCCCAGATATTGAATCGACAGTCGTACTTAATAAAGGCGCTGCTGATCTTCGAGACTCTATAGACCACCAATTCCTTGAAGGCGTTATCATCGCTTACAACAGTGCGCTTACTGATGTTTACACTGCTGCTGCGGGAATGGCCGCCTTAACCATTCTCACTGGCTTGACCATGATCTGGAAAAATGTGAAATGGAAAAACATTCGGCAAAGAATTGAGATTTTACAGGATATCGAAGCTGAAGCTGCATAGCTCTCATGATGTGCTTACTGGCATTCCAGTCTTGTACGAATCAAAGGGTCGAATCATAAAATTATGAGTTCATATCAGATTTTCTTCCTAAAGTAGAGAAAGTCTATATCCTGGAAATATTATAATTCTGTCAGTAGGTTCCCTGGAGCTTTCAAGAAGAGTGCTAACTGATCCTACAGTAGCAACTCGAGACGGCAAAAACAAATGCCCAGATTCAACGGATCAAAGTTTGAAATGCCAACGTAAGAAAACCTTACTGAAAGATCCATGTAGAATCTTATGTTTTTAACAAGGCAATAAAACACATGGAGATGGAGCTAGCGAAGAGAAACCCTAGTAGTCACCAACTTCGGTTGGATTTCTATTATTATTTTATAAAGTCTCAAATCAAGAGACATAATACAGCGAATTGATATTTAATCAGAGATATAAGGAACTTGGGTTAAGTTACAAAGAGTGGGAGTTACTCTATTTAGAGGAAATTCAAGAAAGTCGAAGAGTGTAAGGAGACAACTGGCACTAGAGGCGATAAGCAGACTCAACTAGGAGGGGGCAATAACTATTTTCTTGATTACTTTAATTATTTCTGTAAAAACCTTAAGACCTTATTGGCTATTATTGAGGTAGTACCATATCTCTGAGTAGTTCGGTTTGGGCTCACAAGGCCAAAAAGTTTTTATTGGTCAAACACTTTTTGAATCAGTGCGGCAATTCAATGCTGGCATCGAGACCATCGCCCACAGCCTCATCGCTTCTTTTATAGGCGCTACTCGTACGTCCGGTATCAGCCAGAGCGCTCTCCTGCATTTCGCTGAGCATGCCTACTCTTCGCGAATTTCGTTCATATTCGGCTCCATCAGTTTACCCGTTTGTAATGGCTGCTGGCATTCCATGGCGAATCGGGCGATGCAAGGCTAGATTCAATACAATATGCCGCTAAGGCACCAGAAATGGTCGCCTCTCAAGTCTCCATGTTTTGGGTTCCTCCTTATGCATGATTGGACTTTCAGCTGCGCAGCCTTGGCGCTAAGCCAATGATTCTCAGGATTGATAGGGCATGCTAGTTGTCTAATGCAAAGGCTGTCAAGTGTCTGGTTGACGCAGGGGCGGATGTGGAGGGGGTGATCAATGAGCACCGTTATAGTTTTTGCAGATTTGTTTGGGAAGTGAGAGGAGGTTGGAAATTGTGGATGAATATATGAGAAGGTGGACCTTTTTCAAAATGTTTATTTGTACTTGGTTCTTTATTTAACATCGACCAGTCGACTCCCTGTAACCTAAACAATATGAGCAAGTGGAGGCAGGTCACGGGAGTCATGATAGAGTGTCAGATTCCGGGCATATCAAATTTAAAGGACAATGCTATTGAAGAAAAAGGCACTGGGCCAGGAAGAGTGTATCTATGCCTTTAGATACAGTCTGCAGCTGCAGCGGACGGAACCTTAAATTTACAGCAATCAGACAAGACATAATGACTGATTCAATTCGGTGCTGTTACACTAGTTCTTAGGCTTTGAGGCTTTGAGATTTTTATTAGAGAATCGCTATTAGCCTGTAAGAATCGGCAAAACTCTCACTAAGAGAGCTATTAGAATCCTTAAGAAGATGGATGGGAGCAGCGTATACCAATAATAGTGGTGAATACGCGTATTTTCTTCAATTATCCATGGAGGACGAAATAAACCTTTTCCTCAGTTTAAAAATGATTGTTGGTTAATGAACTCATAAGGGGATAGATGGGAAAGCAAAAGGGGTTCTTATGGGCTCGGTGAGGTATGGCAACAAGGGCAAAATTGCGAGTACATATTTGGTGGTCTGGTTGATTATTGTTGATGATTGTGTGGAATCAAGGGGACATTATCAGGGGAAGAACACGGCGATAGAAACAAACAATAGACTCGAATAATAATATATTTGTATATAGTATCTCCTAATAGAAGAAGGAGGATGAAGCTAAAGCTATAGCTATAATACAAGTGTGCCCTTGGCTAGCGCTAGCGCCAGTGCCCACGCCATAATAGCCATCAAACTTTGGCTCTTTCCTTTGCTATCTCCAAATCCAGATATCCCGGTTTCTTTGCTCTTTTCTTTGTTTCTTAGTCCTCTAAGCTGTTAAGCGCTTCCTCTAGTGTCCCTCCTGTTAGCAGCTTGTACACTTCCATGTAGCGAGCCTTTGTCTTCTCTACGACTTCGGGGGTTATGGTAACGTCTTGCTTTCCCTTCTATTTTGATGTTAGTCTCTTTTCAAAACCCTTTCTGGGAGGTTAGGGGGGCGTAGTCTCCTAGCCATCGAGTCATTGCGAAGGAGTTGACATCTCATACATACCAGACCGTTCGACGTTAACCAGTTCCTAAGCACCTGCTTGTCAACTATTATACGTCAGTATTCTACGCTGAGATTTCAAACTCTAGTTCCTGGGGTCTTTTCTTAGTTCCTGGGGTCTTCTCTAAGACATCTCGCAGGTATATGGTAAGGCCAGAAGACTCAAGAGGTATAAAATGTCAGTGGCACATACAAGAATCTTGCTCGCGTCCGACTGTGAGTCATGTCAGCGGTTCTGAAATGTCGGATAAAGAATGGATATTTCGCCTAGCCTGAGCCAGGTGCATAAAAAGCGCATACCTTGGTAGTCCGCTTTGCTCCAGAAGCGTGAAGAGTCCGGCCTTAGGATCTCCATGTCAGTATTTTAGGTAAATAGAGGAACCCGGCTCATATCTAAGAGGAGTTCTCCTATCATGCCTCCGACTTAAAGCTGAAAAGGAGATTCTGCGATTTAGGGAAAACATACGTGAGAACCTCATCCACTAGGTAAATCTCGTCGGTTTCCTCATCTAAACCAACCTCGAACTTGGTATCTGCCTGTAGAGTAGACTGTTAGCAGTTTCGTAACACAATAACCAAAGGGGCTTTGGAGCCGAGCTGTCCTCGCTGCCCGTAGTTTGCGAGAACTGAACATAAGGGGAACAATACGATAGGTGAAAAAGGGACTAACTATGAGTATGCCACGATCTTCTGCGTACGTGGCCCCTGCTTTGTAGCATGCGAGTACCAAATCCTCAATACGTGACGCATATTTATCGCCTACAATCTCCCTCGCCTGAGCTGGAGTGATGTTAACATCCTTCTCCCCGAGCTCTGCCTTGGTGGACGGCGTATATATAGGCTGGGGAAGCTTCTGGCAGTGCGAGAGTCCCGCAGGTTGCGGCAAACCGTGAATTGTCTGGCTCTTCTTGTACCTGGGCAAAAAGAGTTAGAAGGCTAACAGCCACCTCCGTTGGGGACAGGATGACACTAACTCAGCCCATGCGCTTCCCGTAACGTAGCCGCGTACTGCTCGGCTAGAATGTTAGCCTATCTTCCAGATGGTTTCTTGTGTTGTCGGAGGAATATAGGATTTGATGATCCAGGGGGTTCAAATAAAGTACTTGCCGATAGCCTCAATCGGAAAGATTTTCAGACGACTGTCGAATTCAGATGTTAGCATTCTCCAAAAGTTGTCATTACTCAATTGCTGTTTGTAGTGAAAAGTAGTTCAAGCATCAAAAGGCCGTATCAGGGGGGTGCTCTGCTCGAAGACTTGCACCAAGATACGGACAAAGGGGGCTACATCAACGGAAAATCATACCGAACAACCATTGAGCGCCCGCGGAGCATGCGTCTCTCGTCAGGGGTGACAACATCAGGTGCTAGCGGTGGGGTGAGGCTAAGAAAATGGTGCTTCAAGCCTGGGACACGGGATGAGAGCACCTCGAACCATTTTGCTGACAGGAGGGTCAAGATATGTCCCTTCGAGGATATACCATTCTGTCATATTTCATGTTAACATCTATAGAAATGAAATGATCTAGAAATATAGAATTAAATGCGAGGCCCTCTCGGATCAGGAGACCATTTTTAAGAATGACTAAGAGAATTACCCTTGTGTCGTTAAAAATGACTAACCTTGAGAATGACATCGTATGCGCTTATACGATCTAGGAAGCGTGAGATTCATAATTGAGAAGACACAGGAAATACTTGGAGTAGAAAGCATACCTGAAGTGACGAAGAGAAGTGTACGGTTATCCGGGAGGGAGAAAAGGTCCCTGCCGTATTTAGATGTCAGCTTTGCTCGGAGTTCGTTGTGAGGTGATAATTTGGGGGCTGTGTCTTATGGTAGACTCCTCCTTATCCGGTATAGGAAAAACAAAGCGAACGGAGCATGTTCAAACACGCAAATTCCATACCTGACTTTGCCCTGGGACAATCGGGGAAGAGAGCTGAGGGGGATTGTGGTGAGGGCCTCGGAAGACATTTTGGTTGATGTGGGGTGGTGCGATATTCGAGGAGCCAACGACTTTTTTTTTTATATTTTAATTTTTAGTTTAGTCAGCGCGTCACGTGCGGGTTCAAAGTAATAGCTGCACCCAAATGAAGGCTATCGTATTCTATAGAGATGGGTGCAAAAAGAATTCCTGAAGATCTCTAATGGTACGTGAACGTAATAGATGACGTTATAGAGGGGTAGTGTTCACCTGCGGGGTGCAACGGCGGAGCGATCGGGACTAGCATAAATGTCTATTATGGCTGTTATGGCGCTAGCCGAGGGCACACCTATATCATAGCTATAGCTCTAGCTTTATCCTTCTTCTTCTATTAGGAGATACCATACACGAATAAATTATTATTTGAGTCTATCATTCGTTTCTATCGCTGTGTTCTTCACCTAATAGAAAGCGTGGGTTACTTTATTTTTTTTTCTTTTCAAAGCTATTCTTGCTTCTGTCTCTTAATGATCATATATTTGGAAAACGAATCGAGATTTCTTGCTTATTATCCCGTCTTTCAATGCTGTTACATGGTTCGATCTTTTCACATCATAAAGAACAATGTATATGACCGGGACTGTTACTTCAAATTGCACAAGAGAGTGCGCGTTTATTGATTGTATTGTACAAATAAAAGACATCTATGCTCAAACACCAAGAATATATATGATATACAACTAGTAGTTACAGAGACGTCTGTATCTTAGCATCTAAATTAGGGGTTTGCACTAACATTAAGTACTATCGATTGTATTATTAGCGCCATGGAAATGGATTGTGATCGGGATTTAGAATAATTTCGCTGGTGGGGTATTAAACTCCCGCGCTATTATGGATACAGCCTAGCAGGACAAATTTGATCCAAGAAATGCTATACAAAACGGTCTCAATCCACTCCTACTCACGCCTTGGCACCTTTCTGCATTCTTGGTCTAATAATTGATTCTTCTTCAGCCTCGCTCTCATCTTCTTCCCATGGCCACGCGTATTCCTCACCCCAGTCTTTCTTCAAAATATCTTCATCAAGAACGCCCCTGGGCATGAATGTGAGCCAGCTCTGTCTCTCATCTTCCTTTTTCATTTTTGTAGTTAAAACTTCTTGTACTACTGGCTTTACTGGCCACATTGGCCATACAAACTCAACAATTTCGAGATCCTTTTTCAGCCTTTTCAGTCTTCTCGTGAATCCGTACCCCTCCGTTCCCTCTGCTGGTGGTGTAGGTAGCCCCCAATTTACCGAAGTATTGATATTAGAGTTGACTTCAGGAACTTCAATGAAAGTGCTAGGCGGAGATGATAGGGTATTAGATGGACCAATGGCAGCGGTTGCGCTAAAGAAACTTGGTGGATGGAGGGGGTTGTATTGTTCCCTCGTCACAGTGTCCAAGGGCGTTTCCTGCGCTTTTTTCAGATCACATGAGAAATAGCCTCTCAAAGGTACGTGGGGCTTCCGTTGATTGGCTAAATTAAGGACTTCCGGTTTTTCACGATTTTTATGTGAGTGCAATAGATGTCGAACTTGTTGAATTTCGAAAGAAGCTTCGTTTTGTTTGACATCGGATTTACCACAGTTTAATGGAACCTCTGTTCGAACGTGGAGTTGCGCTCTTGCAGTATTGTTGGACGTAAGAAGCCGCGGGTGCTTTCTTGGCCGGTCTCTACGCCTTTGAAGATTCGGCAGCATCTCTTGATTCTGGACGATATTTCGGGAAGATCTAGCATTCGGAAAAGTTGGTCTGATATTAAGATCTGCCTTCTCCTGTTCTGGAGGAGATTCGACGATGATGATGTCTTCAGTAGACCGGTTCTTCTTCCTTCTACGAATCAACGATCCTGGTCCCTGTGAATGTTCACATAACTCGTTAGTCAAATTCTGAGAAGGGTAAAGTTCGATTCGTGGAAATCCACGAGATTCTGCAAATTTGATTGCTGTTGGAAGAAGGCTATTGTATCTTTGGAGCTTTGTCCTGGTATGGATGGTAACTTCATTCTGGGCAACTTTGTCTTGGTAGGTATTAGGTGGTAGATGCCACGCTAAAAGAAGCTTTATAATGAGAAGTTTCAAGTGTTTGGTTGATGTAATTCTGTTGGTTGCAAAGACCTTTTCCTTTTGGATTAGAAAGCCGAGCCTGATAGTTTCATGGCTGAAGTTATTCACACCAAACTTGATCTGATACTGTCTCTCTACCTCTTTCTCCAAAAGAGCATTTCTGTACACCGCAAGGAAGTCTGCCATATCTCCGCATATCTTTTTGATCTTGTCCATGTATACATTGAATGATTTATGCTTGAGATGGTATTGGATTTCATTGAAGCGAAGGTCTCGTCCCCAAAGAGTTCGAAACTGCTGGAAGTCTGAATGGCGATCTTGCAATACTTCAATTCCAAAGGAAATAGCAATTGAATCTGCTTTGCGGTTAAGCGCGGTTTGCCACGTGCGCTTTGCGTCTGAAGCTTGACAGCCTGGGTAATGGATGGAAACCGTTGCACGAGCTTGTTCGAAGAGCGACCGCTGAGAAGCTGGGTCTTTTTGCCGAAATGATTCCTTTTGGCTTTTGAGGATGCCGTCTAAGATCTGCTGACGCACGAGAACTGGCCGTTCCTTAGTAGCCATTGTGGTGTAGCTGTGAGACTTGATACGGAGCAAAATGAACGCAACAACCCTACTCCTTGCGGAGCAGGACCGGATTCAGAATCAAGATAGAGATATTGAGTTAGGATGGTGTCCTTTGGCAGTGTGCCTGAAATAGTAAATTGTAAGGATACTGATCGTGGTGAGAGAGCGAAAGTAATGTAGTTCGAGGACGACATCGTAAGTTTTGCCATTAAGGTGAAAAATGGCCCTAGGGTTCATTAGGGTAAGTTTGAAATCCAAAAACCGATATTTGGGTCGGACCTCAAATGGGAAAGAGCGAAGGCGACTGGTATGTGGCCGACCATGGTAACACAGAAAATATGACGATATAACGTAACCACTCTAGGTTAGGAGATATGACGGACCAGGCACCACAAGAAACAATATCAAAATAACGCAAAGGATTGTTAGCATTTTGCATCTCATTTCTGGTTATCAGTTATTCTAGGAAGGATATAATTACTCAAAGGGCCAATGTAAGAAGTCTGAGTTGGACATGTTGGTTATACAACTCGCCTAAATACGGTAGACTGTAATAATAAGAAGGATGAAAAAGAAGAGAAGAGATAAAGAAATCTCAATCCCGGACCCTCTACTGTATCTCTAACCTCTCTCGTAGCATGTGAGTCGGGCCAGCAGCCTCTCCTGCGTTCCATCTTAGTTCATTCCATTTGCAGCGCTGTTAAGATGAACATTTTAAAAATGACCCCACTTTAATAGAAATATTCAAATGGTAAGGACTATATTTCGAAATTACTTTATTTCCATATTTACGGATAGTACAGCGGTGATTCACGGTGATTCATAGCGAATTGTGTGGCTTCTGTATTCAATCATCATATTGGGTTAAATAACTAACTACGATCTGGTATGAATGGACTAAGAGGGTTTAAACTCAGTCATCATGTTGAAATCGTAATAATCGTACAGGTAAGCTCCTTGCAAAGTACTAGAGGTTACATGACTACTGATTCTCTGCTCGGGGAGGTCTATAAAGCAGATCAATTCGCAATAACAGGAGTCATCTTAATCCACTCCTCACTTTCCACAGCGTCTACCAGGAACCCTGCAACACTCGCCCTGGATATCCCCGCAAAGCCACCGACACCAGTACCATCATTACCAAAAACTTTCACAGGCATCTTCTCACCCTCTGTCAATCTATTCGGCCGCACCAGGACATAGTCCATCCCACTTTGTCGCAGTTGCTTTTCCACCTCATTATGGTCTGTATATGCAATTGCCATATTTGAGTTCTTGATTGTCCATCGCATTAAGAAGATTAAATTTGGCCACGAATCTCCGACACCTATAGCTGAAAGGGTCACAATTTTGCGAACATTGTGAGCTTTCATCACAGCCATGAGTTTAGTATTGACGCCCGCCATATATAGGGGCGGTGAAGTGGCTGCAGCCCATGGACTATCGCTTGCTCGCGCCGAGGCGAGTGACACAATGACTGCTTGTGGTATATCACTTGGAGTGGCAGCGAATGTTTTTTCGATGTCTGTTTCAGATGTTGGTGTGCCAGTTACAACTGTGAGACCTGCTTGCTCTGGTATTGAATTCGCTTTTCGGGCGAGTGCTGTAACGGTGTGTTCTGTACATGGTTAGTATATTAAGTTTTGGGTAATTTGAAGGGAATTCTACTTCGTTCTAAAAGTTCCCTGATGACGATTTTCCCCGTCCGACCACTGCCGCCGATCACTAGAACACGCATACTGATTTTGGTGGAGATCTTCGAAGTTATATGAACGAGTTAATTATGCGCAGTCGTTACTTGATTACAAGAGCGATAAAGACAATGAAGATATTGATTCTTTTCCAGTTCCACGCTGTGCTTTTAAAGTGAAGTTCTTCCGGATTTGGACCGATTTCTTCGGATCCGAAAAGACGGAGAAAGTACCGGAGCGGAGCGGAGTAAAGCGGAGAAGAGCGGAGAAGAGCAAAAGAGAAGGCACCATTGTGTAGGAATAAATCAATCGATTTGTAAGATGTTAACGTATTTGAAATGCTTAAGAATTTATCGTTCAAAAACTAAAATCTAATTAATGCGAAATTGAACAATGCATTGCCATACCGGCGAGTGCGAGACATGCATCAACCTGAGGATTGGCACGGAGAAGAGAGTGGGGCAGCTATTAAGAGATGGGATGGTTCGATGGTCCCGATCTGAAGGAGATGCGTTTAAAGTAAAGATTTCGCCTCTCTTAGAATGATCTTAAGAAGGCCCAATTAATATGTAAATTTACTCTATTTTATAACGAAATGGTTAGCTGTCAGCTGTTTTCAAGAGGCTTGGGCGCTATCTTTCATCCGCCGATCTATCGGAACCAGGAGTCATGGAGAGCTAGACTCTAGCGATGGTATCTGGACGGAAGACTGGCTTAGATAAATACCTAGCTGCATGCATTGGCGCATAGGAGTGGACATATGGGTAGCAGAAACAATTACTGTGCCAACTGAAAGATGCAAATGTCACTCCTCTCTGGTCTATCGGCTGCTAATACCGCCTTTATACAACAGCTGAGACACTCTCTTTCGACAAGAAAAATCGAATACTTAAGGTCTAAATCAGCTGTCGAGGCTATGGCAGCAATGGCAGAAGATGTATCATTGTACTTCAGCACTTTGATTGCCTTTTCATTCAGGCAAATTATTCCTTGCTCGGCAATTGCGTCTCGCACCTCATGCAGGGGAATTGGACCACCCCAAGGGCATTCTTTCTTGAAGCTACTCTCCGACACTCGAGATGAGATATTTTGTATTCTTCTGCAGGATATAAGACCTCTTCGGGATGTGAGCCATACGGCAAGCTTTGACGGTCCAACATAAACCTTGCGCGGTTTTCTGCCATCTAATCCAGGACGACATTCGGTCTGTATCCAGATCTCCAGTCCAGTATAGGTCTCCCGCACGCTCAAACGAATGTCTAGCTGATGGCTATATATGTGGGTGAACTCAACGGCACTCACGAAGCCAGTATCGGGAGAATCTCCAGGTTGTATTCGGTCGATTAGCATATTGTAGGATTTCTTCTCGTGGTAAATACGGCCTGGGAGAATGCGAATTTTTGACGCGGACTCGATTCCAGGACTTCCCGTACTTGTTTGGGCAATGATGTCGAGAAAAGCACAGATTCCGTTTGCAAAAATTGCAGAGTAGTTTGAATTTGTAGATAAACCTCCTCGACCAGCAAATAGTTCTAACGCAGTGTGTAAGCGGATCGCAGTACTCTCTGCATTATTCTCCTGCATCCCAAAAGAAAAGTTGTTGTCAAAGTCCAGACAGAAAGCAATCGGTCATACATCCCTTAGCGCTGAACGCCCAAGGGGCGCAGATAATCTATAATTCATTTGTCGTCCATAGGCGACTTCAAGTCCACTCCGCGTTGGCAATAGCCTTTTGTCCTCCAAGATGACATTGGATAAAACACGGGAAAGGGATATAATAGTCTCAACAATGACCACCTCACAGAAACGATCCGGATCCCAGTCTCCTAAGGAATCATCTTCGTCTGACTCGTTTGTTGCAGGAGAAGGAGATAACTCGTCATCTTCAGGAGCAGGAGTCATTGGAACATCCTCTTCATCCTCCTCTTCAAAGACCTCGTGCCCTGTTGATCTCGATTGGCAGGTGATACAATTGCAATGCAACCGAATGGTACTTATGCATGCTTCGTATTGTCTTCGTGCCGACATGAAGTCTTTCGAGACGCTCCTCAACATGGTATCTTTGAGAGTTTGTAGCTCTGGGAACCACTGGATTTGATTAAGAACGAGCCCCGCGCCGTGGGCAGCATCCGAGTAATTCGTGCAAGCAAGTCGATACATTGATGGAAAGGCTTCGTGAGCTTGCGACAGGCCTTTGAACAATCGCGCAGCACTTCCAATACACTCTCCCAAAGTATTGGAAATTTCCATGGGGCGAACCGTCTCACAAACAAACAAATTTAACTATTAACGCGGCTAAGAATTATTTGAAAAGTGTTCAAACCAAATATTATTTCTACTTCCCCCCTTTAAATAGTAAGAGATTTACTTCACCGCCGAACTTTTGATATTGAGCAGTCAATTCTTTGTTTTCTTAGACAAATTCATAAAGCAATCATTATTTCCTCCCCTTAGTGCCGGCTTAGTCAAGAATTATTTCATCGCGTTCTCAATAATTCGATTGCCACTTGGTATGTGCTAGGCTGTTATGCAAAAAGAACAAAATCTGACAGAATTAAAGATTAGAATCCTAGACGCAGACGTACTGTACAGCATTGCAGATGCAGATTAATGCTTAGTCAAGGTTGTGTTCCCGGCAGCCAAACAACATCAAGGAGAATGAATTTTATTGGCGGAAAGACAAGTAGTGAGACCGCCAGTCCTAATGTTCTCACCGAGTGGCGAGGCGAGGCTGGGTCATTATTTGTCGCAATTTCTGGTGCTGAGCACCTTGCCATTTCTTCCTTTACATGTGCGGAAAAGAGGTTTTCATAATTGATAATTTCGTCCGCTTAGTGGGAGCCTGATATACTTGCCGCAGTTGCTAGGCCAGATTTTACTCGGATTCGCGACCCCATTATTGATCGAAAGCTTGGAAATGTAGATTATTATCATTTTATCACCCAATGAAAGCGTTCGTGGAAGGCTGCAGCTAGGACAGTAGCCATGAGTGGCTCGGAAAATGCGAGGCCGGATGGAAATGCGATCGATAATGTTACCTTGATAACGCAATCTAATATCGAAGATGTTCAAGATAAAAACCTCTCCGCGGGAAACGATACGGAAGAGAGAGAAATTGTTGACTCCCAGGAAACAGAATCTAGCAACGCAGCCAGCGAAAATAATATTTCAAACGAAGACTCAGACCTCAGCCTAACCTCTAGCCCGCCGGTAACCGGAGAGCTGTTTGACGGAAACGACGTCAAATATAAAGATAGTACCCAAACTAGCACTCCGGATAGTTCACCTCCCCCGACCGCTGAAAGCTACGACAGGTGGCTATACCATACTGGGTTCAAGGAATTTGGCAATGAGCTCCACCAAGCCGCCAAGGCTGTTTTCCCAAACACGGCCCCGGCTCGTTATAGGAACGTTTATGTATTGATGCTGAAATGGGAAGATGAAGATCCTAACCTGCCAGTATCGTGGGAAATCAAAAGACTCTTTCGAGTATTTCAAGACATTTACCATTTCCAAACCGAGGTCTGGGATATCAAAGACCAAGATTGCCATGCCGAAGTCAACCAAAAAATCCTCGATTTCTCCAAACTCGGAGGTAACAGCAAAGATGATCTCAAAATTGTTTACTATGCTGGCCATGGGAAGCTGACTATGAATAGACTGTTATCGTGGACAAGGTGGGAGCTATTTCTTTGCCATTTCTTTCCCGTTTTTTATATCATGTTTGGAGCTCATATTCAGATCAACAGTTGGCGAAACAATAACAAATTGAAATGTCCAACCGTCAAATGGAGTGGCATACAGAACGTGCTTGAAGAATCACAAAGCGATGTGCTACTACTCCTGGACTGCTGTCATGCCGGCACAGCAAACACCAACGAGGGTAATGGCGTCACAGAACTTATCTCTGCATGCCCATACAACTCCAGCGCAAACGGGGTTGGGCCATACTCATTCACGCACGCCTTAGTTATCGAGCTGGAAGCTCTTGCCAGCAGGGCAGAATTTTCAACTGGCGAACTGTACACAAACATTTATTGCAGAACTCAGATCAGGATGCCAGATGACGGTGCGGGTACAGAACGCCACCCGCCGCCAATCCACTTGGTGCTGAATAACGATAGTCAGTATCGGCGAAGCATTCATCTGGCGAGGAGGCTAAACCAGCCCGAAGGTCCCAACCCATGTCTTACGCTGGAAGCGAGCAATGCTTCTCCTGACGGTGGCAAGAGGTGTAATACATTGGAGATTTCTTCGGCAGAAAATGCGCTAGATGGACTTAATTCATTGTCCATGCGAGAGATCAGTCCTATTAAAGAGATTCCAAGACTAGCTTTGTCAATAAGGTTTAACGATGATTTGCGGTTGGAAGACCTTTCAGCGGATCTTTTCATGGAATGGCTCCGAGCTATACCTTTGGTTGCGCAACAAGTAAGAGTCGAAGCTGGATTTGACAGCTTCTCCTCACTCCTGATTGTGTCCATCCCTATTTCGCTATTTGCGTATTTGCCGTATAACCCGGCAGTCACCTGTTTAGGACCAATTACTTCTTCGAACCGATTAGTTTTCCCTCAAAAACATCGAACCGCAGCAGAGCCAGCAGAAGTAGCTGATTTTTTGGGATTCGATGAGGATATTGCTTCCGAGGAGTCATTTGAATCAGATAAGCCGCGAAATCTTTTGGAGATCATGGCAGACGAGGCAGCAACACCTGGTTTAAAGAGGAGGAATTCGACTAAGACTGTGATTTCTATCTCTGATAGTAGCGCTTCGGATAGTGAGGACGAGAGTTTTGTCGGTTCGGAAGGGTTGCGCTTGGAGGCCTATCCGCGGTCTCCTCCGCCGGAGATCTATAACACGGTTGACCAACACGAGGAATATGACCCCGAGTATCTGGTGAATCTGGATGAATTCGGATACAGCCTTCAAAAAGCTGGGGGCGTAACATTCCCCTCTAGTGATGAGGTTGTGTACCGTAGAGTTTCTTGTCTACTTCTCTCATGGGAAGGTCAAGATTCATCTCAGGTCTCCGATCTCGCAGACTTACTGGGTACGACCTATAACTTTGATGTTGAAGAATATCGAATAACTTCTTCCCGGGAAACTCAATCAGAGGTCATGGAAAAAGTTACGCAGTTTCTTAATGACGAAAGCCCCACTCATATGAAAATCTTTTATTACGGCGGGGGCGGAAGCATTTCTGCAGACGGACAGTTAGAGTTGAAAATGTAAACTGGCTTGAATGCAATCTGTATCTTCTTTTATCAGCTAACATGTTTCTAGGAATCGTCCTTCTCCTTTCAAATTCCACCATTCAACAGTTCACTGGCCTCAAATCTTCAGCAGACTTGAAAAGTCAACATCTGATGTCTTGATTCTGCTAGACTGTACGGGTGCTGGAAGCTATACGTCCACCAAAGGCAGCGGAGTCACAGAATTAATCGCAGCTTGTGCCTTCAAAGAAAGCTATAACAAGGATGAACTGTATTCTTTTACGAAAGTCTTGATCACCACCTTGAAACGGCTGTCCAGGATGCCACCTTTCACTGTTAACCACTTCTATAACTGTCTATTTGAGAAGTACCGAGCGTTTGACGGCAAACACAACGACAAAATTGATCCGATCCACATAATCCTAGGGCAAGATGACGGCCGTCCTCGAAGCATAAGATTTCCGACGCACTTCAAAGCCATAGGAGCACCAAAATCTCCAGTGATGCCTCTCCAGTCTTCCGTGGAGTCCAAGACAACTAGTGACAAGTTGTCTGACGAAAGCGCATCGAGAGAGCGCGGTATGGTGCTCAGCCGACCCTCCCAATCCCCTGCCCTGATTCTTACAATTAAAATCCCTGAATTTGCCAGCTATGAGGATTTATCTACTGTGTTATTCCGTGAATGGCTACGAGAGCTTCCCATTCCTACTGATGGCGTAATGGTTAACTGGGGTTTCGTTTCTAATTCCGAGAGCCCCGACAGAGCCAACTTTTATTAAAAGGGAGTTGTGCATTTGGGAGAATATTGTGGGTGGGAAGAGGCCATTTATAGTTCTCACCGTGCCGCTTCTGCTCTAAATAAAGGGATCTGTCTCTGCGGTAAATATTTAGAAAGAGAGGACTTGCGGAAGCAACAGGTATTTTTATCAAAAGCTAATAAAATATGAAAATTATATAAGATGGATCTCTTCGCGCTCACACACATAAAGCCGCTATAGGAGTGATGTGGAATTAAGCCATCACTATGTATCTTGATCCGTACGGTATAGGAGCTCCCATTCGTCGACAGAATTTGCATAATTCTTCTCCATCCGGTATTCTCAGACCACGGGCCTTCATGCTCCGCGTCAGATTCATTCTCAACCAAATTCCTCGCGTATACAAAGAAATAAGCCACGGAGATATATAGACCCTATAATTTTGTCATTAAGATATACGATCTACATCGGTGCGCAACAAGGCCAAGACAATGGCACACGGGAAATCGCTTAGATCGCTTGCTCACCCCCAGTTGCTTGCATGGTTGCACTGCGATCACTACCACCCACAACGGCCCCTATTGTGTAGCAGAATGGCCAACGCTATGACAAAAACAAGATAAGGATTTATACTGTGCATAGGGTAAATTCAGAAATGATCCTGGAGTGTTCATCCGATAGCAAAGCGGGCAGGCCGGATGCACGTTCAACATTAAGCATGTTTGAGATGGACCCTAGCTTTCGCATAACGCCTTCCAGGCTCGCTTCCACATGGGAGAAAGAAGATGTAAAGAATTTGGAATTTCGCATACGGTTTCAATGAGGACCCCTAATATTGACTAAATACTTCACGCAATAATGCAAGCCCACTTCCTCCTCCGGACAAAACTTTTTCAATGGATCAAGAATTTTTCAAGCTGGCTGCCGCCTTGTTTGCTCATGACCTCGCCATCCATGAAGCCGTGAACATAGTACTCGCTGAGAAACTGCAAGCGCCCTTCATGTGCTGGTAATTCTCACAACATAAAGATATGTCTCCGATAATTTTGTTTCTTCGGCCATTTATCTAGCCTTAGATTCCGTGATACTACGCTGGTTTTTCACCGGGATGACTATTTTCACCGTGTCGAGTCGGTATCCTTCCAGACAGATTGTCTCTGATTCTACCAATTCGGCTACACGACGACACTGGCCTGTACCGCCAGCTTTAAAGAGCTTTGATGATGCAAACCGATAGTATTTCCGTAAGATACCACCTCCCCACTGGCACTTGCTCCAGTCTAGTACCCATGAAGGAAGATTAGGTCCAGGGGAATTTCTATGCTGAAGTACTACTGCCGATAAGACACGCAGGCCAGGTTATGCCGTCAGAAGATGCCTGGCAAGCTCTGTGTATACTCTCTCGACGGAATTGCTATAATCGACAATAATCCCTTTCTTGATATGATCGTTCAAAGAGCAGGGATACGGCGGTTCGCCTTTCTTGTGCTGGTTTAATAGATATGTTTTATAAATGAGGTTGTACAGTAACGAATATATGCGTGCGACAGGGATTGGCTAGAGCAATACTTCTCCAGCCCATCCACTGCGTGTGATAGTGATAGGTTGGTGGCTTAGCGTAGCGTGGGCAACTTTCCGAAGATGCTGATGCTTTTCACCGATCACCTGACTGTGGTGATATTTTCTAGCTAAGTATTAGGCTTGACAAATCGCAGATATAGGAAGGACTACTTAAAAGGAATCGCTATTGAATCTGTGCCACCGGGGCTGCCTAGCCTTACAGCCTAACGTCGTAAGGCACCAAATGGACCTTCCTGTGCAGTATCGCATTCATTTGCAAGCACGTGAAGCGCTAACGCCGTTCGAGAAGGCTCCAGCTCCCGCATGGCGCCTTCCCGTATCGGGGCTCGCTTCCATATCAGTGACGTGCCTGAGCCGGAAAGCAGGTCCGAGCTCAAGTGCCCAGTCGTTGTGTTGTGGGCGGTGGCTCGCAGTTGCTCCCAGTGGCTCCCAGTGGCTCCCAGTGGCTCCTTCTAGCCCCAGCAATTGCTCCGGCATGCCCAGCTCGACTTCTATTCGCAGCTCCGGCCAATCGATCGCCCCCCCCTCTCTCGCCGTCTCAGTCTCTCAGCTGCTTAGTGCTGCCGGTGCTGCGAAGGTCGCCCAGCTCCCCCCCTTCCTTTTACCCCGACACTTCTGTCCACAACCACCTCCCGTCATCCTTCATCCATCGACTTCCATCCCAATTCCATCCGCTGCTGGCCCTGCCCCATCACCGAGACCGTGACATACGCCTAGGAGACTTTCAGATCTCAATTGAGACCAGCCAAGATGTCTACAAGAAAGAGAAAGCAAGACGAGGAGCTCGTTGCTCTTCCCAGCGACGAGAGCGAGGAGGAGGAAGAGTGAGTCTGCCCCCGTCTGTTATCCTCCATCATCAAAGGCTATCAATATAGCCCCAATACGACCTCAATGGCAGTCACTACAGCTCTGCCGGAGGTCGCATATCCGCAGTGCGCACCAAAGTTGGCGACCATACGGTGTTTGCGCCGACGATAGCTGCTGTCAGCCGGATGCGATATCACCCCGTCACGCAAGAGCCACGGCTAACCATCACGTCTAATCATAGGTATGAAGACTCCGAGCCTGAAGATGATGTTGGAGATGATGATGAAAGTGAAGAGGAGGAAGAAGAGCTCGAAGAAGAAGACGGCGAGGCTGAAGGTAAGTTTTCTTGTCCCGGCCCCTGTCTGGCATCGGCATCGCCATGTGCAGTATGCCTGGGTAGCCAAACGGACATACTAACCAAACCACAGTACCAGCACCTCTACCACCCGCCAAGAAGCGCAAGACGGCTCCTGAGGCCGATGAAAATGGTCCGGCCAAGAAGCCCAAGGCTGCCGCCCCCAAGAACGGGGAGAACGGCGTAGAGGAGGAAGATGAAGGTGAAGAGGATGAGGAAGAGGAGGATGAAGAGGACGACGATGCGCCTAGCAAGACCAAGGTCAAGAGCCACAAGATTCAACAAGAAGACGACTTTGATGAAGTCGATGAGGTCGCTGCGGGCGAAGACGACGAGGATGATGACTAGTCGTCGGGTCATCCGTCCAAGTCATCTAGTCATCTAGCGCCAGATGCATTATCGCGAATCTTTGCGCTCAAAATCTCCCCCACATCACAATTGGGCATGTTCCTGGGAGGACTGGATTTGCTTCTGGATATTGCGACGCAAGGACTGGAGCCCATGGAAGTCCGAGTACGTGATTTGACGGTATAGGCGGAAGTGGCAATCTGCTTTTTAGATCTCCTATATTTCGTACTCATCAATTAAAAGTTCTTTCTTCCTCATGGCTCCCGTCTCATCCATCTCATCTCATTCATGCCTTTTTGTCTTCCTAATCCTCCGCTCCGAATACAGAAGAGAACAAACAAACAACGACCTTCTATGAGAGGGCAATCCTTGTCGCTTGCGGCTGCGGCTGCGCGATATTAGGATTGCGGAGGAAAGGCGATGCTCGTCCGGAGGTCGGGCAGACGAGTCTGTGTGTTGGTCCCTCCAGAGCGACGTAGTGCAAGGCTGACTGTCTCAGATCTCGAACCTGAGACGCCGACCCAATAGCCACTCTCATGCGGTATGCTAACTCGAGGCAAAAGCAAAAGTCAATGCTGATCATCGATCTGGTATCTTTCCTTTTTATCTTCCCTTCCCCCTGACTAAAATTTATTTTACTCAGTTCTCGTTCGTTTTTCGAGGTGTCGTTCATATTGTGAGTTCTAAGAGGGTTCGTTGACTTGGAGACAGTCAGGCTAATATGTTAGATTAAGTTTTCTTTATCGCAGCGACGTTGAATCGTATCACCCCGCCGATCCTGGCGATTATTTATTTCCCGTAACTTACTTACAATACGATACAAGACGTCTAGACACGTTTCGTTGCGTGTGTGAGATTATTCACAACAAAGAAACAAGGTGTTCATCGTCTGATTTGTTTATTCAGGGCAAAGAAACCTGAATCACCCCCTGTACCCCGCCATGGCAGCCCTGGATCGAAGATTCTCAACGCTCTTTGTATCCCATGGGAAATCCGAATCTTCATCACCACAAATCTCCGGCACTTCAGCGGCCACAGCTGCTGCTACTCAAAATGTGGAAACCACTCAGAGGGTGGAATCAACAGCTTCAATAGGCGGAAAGAAGTCGAAGAAACGCTCTTTGAGACACAGGCTTCTTCGCTTCCTGCCGGAATTCTTTGACCCCTTTTACTACCCCACCACAACGATCGAACCCACCATCACGCGGCAAGAAATAATTCAAGTATGGGACGAGGATGTTGGCCATATCGACCCGACGACGCTTTCTATAACTACTTCCGCATACACTTGTACAATAACAGGCGGAGTGCCGCTAAAACCTTCACAAACATTGCAGCCGACGAGCCCAGGCAGTGCTCGCGCTTCCACCACCTCGGCAGAAACGTCCAAGAAAGAGGCAGGCAGGATTGAAAAGAAGGCGGTAGTCCGCAATCCTCCACATAACTCATACCCATCTTTCTCACGGGCGAAAATATTCGGCAGAGCCAGCTTCAACAACAGCAAAGAGAAGGCTAACACCAACACCAAAACCCATTCACCAGTCCGACGAAGAGCTGACTCCAAATTCAGCTCTCGCAGCTCCCTCCCCTCCATCTCTACTCTCAACAAGCAATCAACCTCGTCCCGATCGAGCTCCGCTACACGCTCGACACCCGCCTCGACCACCCTCTCCCCAGAGCAATTCCACCTTCTCCAATCTCGTCTCCGCCGACTATCCCGCCGTCTCGCGCAGCAAGAACACGTCGCTTCCCACTTGTCCAACAACCTCGTCTATATTCTGATCAAGAAGGAGGCATGGGTACGTGCCAACCAGCGACTCAGGGGCGAGGAGAAACGAGCTGTTTCACGAGAGATATTCAGCACAAAGGAGGGTTTCGGGCGCGTATTCATGCGCAAAGCGCTGTATTGTCGACGGAGCGTGGACGCGTTGGCGAAGCTGGAGGGGCTAGTGCAAGAGGCCACCGCGCGGCCCAACAGTATCTGTGAGCAATCTGACGAGGAGAAGCAAGGCGAAGAGTCGAAAGAAAATGAAACACCTCAGGAGAGCAAAGCGGAAGGCGGCGAGCGTAGAGAGATCACGATATCCGCCGACGAGAATGTGGTGGACCTACTACGCTCCCTACGAGATGACCTGGCAACGCAGAAGGAGCTGGATGGCGATGTCAAAGAGCTCGTGTCGCGTCTCGTCGACGGGAATAAATGGAAAGGGGAGGCGGTCACGACGTTTTTGAAACGGTTTGAAAGGTTTGTAGAGTTGAGATTGGATTGTTTAGGGGGTTGCTATGGCCACCTTGAAGGGTTAAGCGCGGAGTTGGAGGGACTTTTTGGCGTTGGTGTTAGTGTTGGCGCGGAGTAAGGGTATTGGGAATTTGTTGAACTTTCTGGACTTAAAATGCATAGCGTTTTTCACTGAAAAGAAAATCATTTGGCGTAGATGCTATGGATATGAACGGAGTTTGAAGTTTTGAGATATGGTAGGATCTAGGCATGGGGCTTTGATCATTAACGATATGCTTGCCTTAATGATACTTATTTTCTGTTCTCTCGGCATTGGTTTGACCCTAGTTTGGCCTAAACTGGTGGAATTGAAGGCGAGACAATTCAATTCTAAATGGAAATATAATGTTCCCTACCTATATGGTTCTCTACGCAAGCCTGTCAAGTGATTTCTGCGAATTATGCTAAATATAAGCCCTTTCTTTATCCAAATCCACGAGACAAAACAAACACAACGGTGGTTGTCCCAGACAACAAGGACGTAAATAACCCCAAACACCCTCAGTCATATGACATAACACAGGTCTCAGTTATCCTGAACCGGGAAATTATGAAGCCATCCGCAATTCCAGAACCAGAAACGGAAAATGCAAATGGATGCAAAACGGAGTCGGTCCGGCCGGTAGCCTCGCCTCGGATGGGGCTAGACCGGATGCGAGCCGCCGTCTTGCCTTTTGACTCGCAACAGACTAGTCAGAACGGCAAGATATAAGATAACATTGCCCAGAGGAAATCTCGCGTCGCTCGTGTGTCGCGTCCTCCCAGCCCACAGCCTCCGGCCTAGTTTTCGATTAACAAATGAGCAGTTGAGATGAGATACCATGCTAGAGCGTTTCAAGCATGGAGAGGGGTGGATGGCGGCTCCCGAGTTTTACCCGTTTGCCGTGAATAGGCTTAGGAACTTTGGGGGGAAGAAAATGAGTGGACAATCGAAATTGGATAGATTGGATTGAATGGGGTTGACGGAATATTCCAAAGTGCTAGGCCGAGGCACCAAAACTGAAGACTCCAAAACAACATTGAATGGTGCACGCTCCATCCAGGACCAAGTTTACTCTGTTGTTTTTCCCCTCCCCCTTTTTCCACATGGCATCTGGAGAGAGAAAGAGAATCCGTTCGAACGTCGACTGTATTCATCAGATATTCTAGCACCATGGGTTGCATATCGTGGAAACGACTGCTCGCCCGCGGCCATCTATATCCTAGGTCGTCGAAATGCTCCACATTGAGCGATTCCACAGAGAGGGAGAAGGAAAAGGAGAACGATGAGGACAACCTTGAGAAGAAGCCTACCTTACGACGCTCCTTGATCCCAGGAGCTTCATCATTCTCAACATCTCAGATCTCCAAGTCGACAAGACCAAACACCTCATCAGGCGCAATCTCAATCGGGGAGAAACCATCGTCAACAACAGCATTAGCGGAACCACCAACAACACCTCAATCCATCCCACGATACAGTATCCCCTCAGCTGAAATCACATATTTGATCACACAACTCTCCCACGCGCTCACAACGTTACACAGTCTCCTAGCCACGACAAGAAACCAGACGTTGGCCGACATCTCCGGGATCCTAGCCCTCGCGCCGCCCGACAGCCTGGTGTACACAAAACTCCAGATCCTCACGAGCCGGATCTCGCAAGTTTTCGTGCCTGTCCTGGTCATCTTCGCCGCGCGCTTCGAGCCCGTCCTAACAGCCCTCCCGGCCCACTGGGCAGGCTTCGCGATGCTATCCCGCGCCGACCAGGTGGCCATGGCGCACATTCTGAGCGACACCTGTCCCCTCATGGACATGTTCAATGTGTTGTCAGGGGTGAGAAATGGGTGCGAAGAAGTTCTGGAGGTGCAGAGGAGGGTCGAGAAAGAGGTCGCCGCGGTCCTGGATGAGGTTATAAACGGCCTTAAGGTTTCCGCGCCGCAAGAGGCAGCGACGAGGTGGAGGGTGCTAAGTGTTGTGGTGGCGAGGAGAGGAAAGGTTGTGGCCAATGGCGTGGAAGATGTTTTGAGAGAAAGGGTCAACTTGAGTACGTGTTTGGCGGACGTTGTAGAGGGGATCTGTGAGATCTAGGGAGTGAGATGGCGATATGGACGAGAAGGTGTGGAAGAACTTGTGCGCTTTTTATGTCAAGTATTTTGCGAGTTCATGCGGAGTTGACGGTAGCCGGGCTTTGCATTGAATATTCAATCTTATTACTATTATTTTTTGCCTGTGTCATTTGCGGTTTTTAGCTTTGGAGAGTGGAGTTGAAGAAATAGGTTTCATAGACAGCATACTCAAGCTGAATATATGCCTCATGTTGACTGATCATTGCTTCTCTTGGTATTCTTCTTTCATACCCGGTGTTTGATTGTTAGGCTGGTGTCATTCTCTTGCGTACACCATTCTACAAGCACAGCCGCCTCAGCTGCAAGTTGCTTTATCTCCGTTTGTGGGTTAAAATAATCGAATCATCTTTAACTATCTTTATTGGGTATTAAACGGCTTACTCTAGCTATATTGCTGACGCACATTCCATAATCCTACATCCTTCATTTCTCTAGTTTCTCTGCTTAGTTTAAGGATTTCCTAACCCTTCGAGTGTACTCCAGATATTTCTACGGCCCCTTCTAATATCTATTCGTGGCTTTATGTTGTGTATGAAACACTACAAAAAAGCAAAGATAACGTCAAAGCCTGTTGAATATCTTAACTCCGCGTGATCACTTAATCGTGACGGCTTTATTATATATACATCGCTGATTTGCCTGATCCTACAAACTTGAAGAAAAATTAGCAGATCTCCTATTCAAAAGGTGGATATACTATACATATAAACTACAGCTCTCTCAGTCGTCCCCCGCTCCCGACCAACCTTCCGGCATCTCCAAGCCCTCCGCGAGAGCCGAAAGTCTCCTATCGAGTGTCTTTTTCACTACGCACTTCATCCTCTCCATCAGCGCCAAGCCCTTCAAACAGTCATCAAAAACCCTATTAAATTGCTTCACCGCATCCTCAAGATCTTCCACGGCGCATAGCATAGCATACAACCTCTTCAGCAACTCCTCTCCCTTAATCCTTCCCATTTCAATATCTGCTCTCAACAACCACATCTCCTTTTTCCACCTCCCCTTGACTCTTCCATCGGCAAAATATACAAAAGGCCTTAATTCCTTCCAGGCTCTCGCCTCATCATCCCCATATCCACAGACAACCCCATCCAAGGCATAGAACTTCTCTAGCACGCCCCACAGAGCAAATCCCGGGACAGGATTTGCGAGGAAAAATGTCGCGAGTTCCGTATCCAGCAGCATTTCCCACGAAGTTAGGTATTCGAAGTGACTAGCCGTAGAACAACTGGCTGTGCTCCCTCGACGAGTTTCTACGAAGTGTTGCACGCGCGCAAACCATTCCTCCGAGTAGATATTCGTGGCCACCGTACTGTGCCGCGGCTCATGGTAGAGGTATATACTGCGCTGTTGGGGTGTAGGATTGCTGTGCTCTGTACTGAGGATGGGGGTGAGATTGATATAGTTTGGCATTATCATGTCTGACAAGCTGAGAAGGAGTGGAGTTGTGACTTGCTTTGGAGGGGCTTTGAAGTTGGGAGATTGCAATCGCTGTGCTTTAAAGGTAAGAGAATACTTTTTCTACGAGTATTCCTATTCCACCAGATGTTGTTTTGTATTGCCAGGTTTGCCTATTTGTGGGCGGCGCCTTTTTCTTTGTTTCCCAACACGTTTGCCTGCCGCGTTGGTTGCAAACTCCACGTATCAGGTTCTGTATGCCCTTCAACTTTCCTTTTCCGGGGAACAATGATACAAAATGAAAAATTAAATAAAGAGGGTCTTCCGTACTGCCCAAAAAAAAACAAATAGTCCTTAAGTAAAAAGCAAACGCCCTATTCGAATCAAAGATTCACAGCTGAAAGTTGTCATTCGAGTCACCTGCTGACACCGAAAGATGAAAAACACAAAGTTACTCACTGCTGCATGCTAAAAAGGCCAAAAAGCCGAATATTTGCTGTCACCTAACCTCCCGTCCCCAGTTTGCATCGCCTCAATGACCCCGCGGAACCTCTCTCCTATTTGCGAGTAATATGCACGCACGGTCGGAATGGTGGAGAGACACGGCTGGGCGCGTCGTAGCCAGCCACGACAGCCCGTCGCTTAGATTCCGCCTCGCCTCCTGACTCTAGGCAGAACGCGAGGCTGTGGTGCAGCACACGATGGTTTTTCCATCTCTGATGCGTGAAATGATTTTCTACACCGGGAAGCAGAAGAGATTCTCATTTTTACCTTCCTGAAACTATACGTGCTGTCTTGTGACGTAGCAGACATAGTTAGACCTAATTGTGGCTAATTGTAGGTAACTGTAACACTCATAAGAACTCCTTTCCGGGTGAAGATTTCAGTACAAAAAAACTAGCAAAAATGGATTGATTAAAGCTGAAATATTCCCTGCCAAACTTCTGTGCAGGTAGAGATGTAAGGAAATAGAAAGGCTAATAAAACTAAGCCAATTTCAACGGCAAGTGTGGCCGTGCAACTCCGTAAAGTGTCGGCGATAAATCCCCTATCATCAACAAACCGATAAGTCGCATACGACCTAAACCCAAATTCCAAATTCTATTGGCAAGAGTCATGATAGCAGATGAATCATAGTCGGTGAGAAGAGGAGTTCCTTGATTAATATTCGGCTTATGATAGGTACCAATATAACGCGAAACTAGCTAACTCAAACACAGGAACAGAGAGGTGGGGGCAGCGTCATATTGAGAACCAAGAACGCATGCCCCACATTCTCTATATTATTGATTAGTAAATGTAAATTGACAGGACCTCGGAGAATACTAAGTAAACCTGCCAAGAGCGGGATACCACTTATCATAATCGCAAACAGGAATATTCCAAGCACAAGCTAGTGTTAGGTCGGATAGATCATTGAAGTTGCCGTTAGAATACTGGGAGAAATAAGGAATAGTTTTGTTGACAATCACAGTGTAGTAAACGGGTACTGGGAATTTTCGCTAGCTGTAGCGCGGTTATAAAGGCTCAGCGTGGAGGTGGCGTAGCCAATTTCTTAACCGGCCGTGTTTGCTCAACCCCTGGCTTCAGGCCGAACGTGGGGCTGTTCTATTGAGCTGTGGGGAATTTCAGTAGCGCAATAGTACTTGTCGTTTTGTTTGGGACATAGGCTTAGAATTAATAATTATTCTAGAGGACTCTCTTGCCAGTGGACCAGTGATTGCGCCTGCGACTACAGTTGCCGGTCTAGGATGGCTTTGAGTACAACTAGAATAAGGATATTGCAGTACGTAGAGCATCTCGCTCAAAGATTATATCGCTATCGAGTGGTTGCGGACGCGCCTCAGCTCTCACGGCCAGTCAAACTCTTTTAAACCACCTTATAAAGGAAGATAGTCTTAAGATAAGAATCAATAGCTGTCTGTGCATGACTAAAACTATGCAATAAGGGATTCGCCGAGGACTACTTCAAGCCCATCAGAGAAAGGACCCAATATTTGGTTAAACGACATGGGATAGGTAGTAAGACTTGATAAACTACTTCCGATGTGTGATGGCCGTGGAAAATGGGCTAACTTAACGAGTAAGAACACAAAGGGACCTAGCTTAGCCTTCAAGAGTTTGGGTCGCTCTAGCTAAAAGATATGATATGAATTAGGAAGATCACGAAATAGAAAATGCAGGGTTGCTTGAGCTATTCTGTTTGGAAAAAGAGCGCACCGACGTAAGAGCTTGAATCGGTGACTGAGCCTGTGCTTGGTCTCTCCTAGTCAGGTTTGATTTGGTCAAGTGTTCTCTTACATTACAAAGGTGACTTTTGACAGCAGTATAAATAAGCTTCTGAGGTTCTCGGGAGATGTACAAGGAAGCCGAGCCATTTCTCCACAAAAGATGCGGTAAAATTGCCAAATGCCGCGAGTATCCCTGACCAGATAAAAACGCTAATATTGGAAAAGATCTTCCATGCGTCCACGTCCACGAAGACATATTTTGCCAGAGTTTTCTTGCCTGGAAGCATTCATCCATAATATTTTGAAAAATATTCTTCCATAAGTTCATGAATAAATATCTGCCGGATTGACTTGCCGGCATGTATTCATCCCTAGAAATGCTATTTGGCTGCTGTGTATATATCACATAAATGCCCTTGGCTTTTTGCGTAGAATAAATAAAAGATTCAAGAAGCATAAAGCTTCATTCAAACTTTGGTTTTGTTTCAATCAGGTGAAATAATGAATACTAAAGTTCGAGTTGTCTTTGCCGCCGCGTGGTCAGTGCTGGCACTGGGCTTCGCGCAGGTGCAGGCCTCGAGCTGCGATCGGCCTTGTTTAGAAAGTCTAATGTCGGAGTACCTCACTGCTTTAGCAGCCCATGACCCGTCACGTCTACCGACAACACCAGGAGTGAAGTACGTCGAGAATGATCAGGTACTGCCGCTCGGAACTGGAGAGTGGCCCATCGCCGGCTCACCAGGTAAATACCGTCACGTCTTCGCGGACCCCGAGTCTGGGCAGGTTGCGGCTATTACCACGATCACTGAGAATGGTATGAGAGCCATCTATCTTGTTCGCCTCAAAGTGAAGCAGAATGGGAATATTAGTGAGATCGAGACACAGATTACGCGCGATCCGACCGGTGCAGCGCTCTATGAAAAGATGGGCCAGCCAGAAGCCGTATGGCTTGAAGCCGTACCACAGGCCCAGCGGATTTCGAGGGCTATGCTGATCGCACAAACCAACAAGTATTACAGCGGCATGGAGCGTAATGACCCAAAGGGTAACTATTCTTTCTTCGACAAAGAATGTAATCGTGAGGAAGATGCTCTTCAAACCACGAACGTACAGACTGGGGACGCCTATGGCCACTCCAACGACACGGTCTTTGCCTCACTGGGCTGTGAAGCTCAATTTCAGACTGGATTCCTCGGTTTTGTTACGGAAATCCGCGATCGCCGGTTTCCTGTTGTGGATGAGGAGCGCCAGGCCGTATACGTTATCAGTATTCTCAATCATAATGGCACCGTCCGCCGGCTGCCAGATGTAAATGGCACATCCTCACCTATCCCGCCCTATTTCGACGTGCCGCGTTCGTTACAGGGTACGGAGGCATTCCGTCTGCGTGGAGACAAATTATTTCGCATTGAAATGACCCTGACAGAAGTTCCCTATGGGATGCGCTCGGCATTCAACACGGGCCTTCTGACAGATCTACACAGGGAGAGCGGCGGGACGGGCCGCAGTGTGGGCACCAACCATCGCACCGTAAGCACATGCGATCGTGGGTGCCTGAACAATGTATTGGAGCAAGTACTCCAGGCAATGTTGATTCATGACATCTCGCACCTACCGCTGTCTCAGAATGTGCGCTATTCAGAAAATGGCCAGTTCCTCGCACTGGGCGATGGTCTATGGGAAACTCTGGGCCAGATTGCGGGGGTTAGGAATGCTTCGGATGACTACGCAGCACGCTTCGCGGATCCAACGACTGGAACAGTTGCATACTGGGGGCTTACCAAGGAACAGAGTACCCCGGGTGTGCTTGCGCTACGAATAAAGGTTGATGGCGGAAACATCACAGAAATTGAGGCGATTAATGTTCGCGCTGAGACTACCGGTGCCAGGGGCGGTACAATGACCCTCATGCGCCCGCCGCTACCTGTTGAGTGGGAGGGTGATTCCCTTGGTCGCCTCAATTCAGTGTTCAAACAGAATAAAACAAGCGTTACGAATATTCCTCCAGCCTTAATGTCTGTCTATTTCGATGGGCTAGCACGGCATTCCAGCAATGGGGTGTCATTTTCTCCTGACTGCACTCGGCGCGACAACGCTTTCCAAGGAAATCTGACTTGCGCTGCTCAGATGGATGGAAAAGGTATTTCTCCAAATGGCCTTTACAATCTTACAACCACTGTTCGTGACCGGCGCATCTTGATTAGGGACACCAGCATGGGAGTTGTATTGGCTGTTGCCATGATTGACAACCCCGCCACAGGCCCCGGCCCCTTGTCCGCTACCGAACTCGTGCCCAGCACATACATGATTCCACAATTAATAAAGATCGATAACGGAACCATTTCTCGTGTGGAAAGTATGATCAAGTGGATGCCCTTTGGATATACTTCGGTATGGTCGGCGGAGTAAAGTTCAGAACAAGGCGAGTAGTTGCGTTGTACAGCAGTTCCGCTGTGGGACCTATTTTGAAATGAGCAGTACTGTAAAATATAATATCTCCTTAATAAAATAAACAGGTTATCTTAGTACTACGGCTATTAGCCTGCCTTTTGGCAAGGCACATGCATGGCTTCCACCGCTTTCAAATTAAACAGTACAACAATATATTTCCCGTATATCATGCATGCATAAACATCTTCATGTTCGGGAAACCAGGTGTATCACATTGGGGTAGCACTACCTGAAGGTACACTGAGATCGAGAATTAACTCCCGAATTTTACTTTAACTATTTATTTTCCGAAGCTATTTTGGAGAATCTGTGAAACCCCATTCTAGACGGCTACGAGTACACCTCTGTATCTCATGCTACCAGCATTGAGCTTATCAAATGCAGCCTTAACACCGGCTTCGGAGAGCTCAAACTTCTCGATTGTAGGCTTGATTGAATGATGTGCTGCAAATTCCAACATGTCATCATGTATCTTCCTCGACGCAACCATAGACATCCTCACTGTATAACCATCGAAGAACATAGGAAATCCTCTGTGAAGATAGAGTTAGCTATGATTTTACGAAAGAATAGAAGTCGTTCTTAAGACAAAAAGTCAAAGGATTTCGAGATATCAATACTTACGGAAGGATTATGGAACTTGGAGCACTCAGTGGCACAATGACGCCGTTTCTTGCTAGAACATTCTTGTTTAAGAATCTAGTGCGCATAATGTTTCAGCAAGGCATTCTTTTCTATCGTTAAAATTCTTATGTGCAGGATTGTGAACTTACTTATCCCAATCTGGGTAGGTCGAGCCTGCTATAAGAAGCACATCAACAGGCTTGGTGATATTGCCCGGCTCCTGTGTAAGGTAAAATTCGCTCGCGCCAAACTGCCTAGCTTCCTTCTCCTTTGCTGAAGTCGTTGAGAATACCACAACCTCGGACCCAAGCTTTACAGCAAATTGGATTGCAAGATGACCAAGTCCACCAATCCCAACCACTCCTACACGTTGTCCTGGCTTGACATTATCAACAAGAGCCGAGTATACCGTAGCACCAGCACATTGCAGTGGTGCCGCATGCTCACTCGAGATAGCATCGGGAATCTTATGCAGATATGTCTCCGTACCAATATAGTAATCTGCAAAGGTTCCAGACAGCCTGGTTTTATCGGATTCCATGTAAATGTCTCGCTCGTAACACCAGATATCTTGACCGTTCAGGCAATACTTGCAGTGCCCGCAGGAGTTTCGAAGGAATCCACCACCCGCTCGATCTCCAATCTTAAGCTGTGTAACATCGGAACCGATAGCCTGGACAATTCCTACTCCTTCATGACCAATGACTGAGTTGAACGCAATGCCATGAACATCAGTACCACAAAGGCCGGTGTGTGTGATCTTGAGGAGGATTTCTTTTGGACCGAGTGCGGGGAGTTCGTGTGTGACCTTCTGCACTGCACCGTCAATTCCCTGATAAGAGATGTTTGTTCTTGCTGCTGGCATTATGAGAGATGTGAATTAAAAATAAGATTGTGTAGGGGGTTTATAAAATTTGATGCACAGTTGCTGTAGAGGATTCATCTTCCTTTGTGCGAACTTACTCCTTTCTTATACAAGATGTCGACGTAACTCCAGGTATTAACAAATCGACGATGTTTGTTTTCGAGATTACTGAACGGTGATGGCTAATATATATTTGATATCTGCAGCCATCGATCTCAGAGATTTATCAGCACTTCATAGAGCGAAACTTCGATTGTGGCGGAATTTCTTTTTGGACATTTCCACATCATGGCGTTGGACGGATTCGTACGGACGCGTACGGATTTGTACGGATTTATACGGATAAATCGGCTAGAGCGGCCACTCTCCCGCTTGTTAGCCCGAAGCGCTAAGTACCGCAAAACCCAGTTGATAGCATCATGTCCAAGGAGGTACGATGCTTCATTCCCACGGCCGTTCAAAGCCGCTCTTGATCTCCCGAGAAATAGCCTGCTCTGATATTCATCTATCCACTTCAGATTAATCGTGCGTTTGAGCGGCATGGACTTTGACCATTCTTCCGGCTATTCGCCACGTGCCTGCTGGCGTTGCAAGCAGTTGAAACGAAAATGTGACAAGGCACTTCCAAAGTGCCACTCTTGCACCAGGTACTTGGCCTCAGTATAGGCGCTCGTAAATATCTGGATTTGATTATTAAGCAAAAAGTAGGAGCCACTTCAAATGTCTCTACCAAGATATCCGTGAAGCCGATTCGAAATCGGAAGGCCGTACACCCTCTGTGCCCTCTACAGCAATCTCCGACATCGCGATCAGGCCATCACTGTCCGGATCTGATTATGCAACGCCGGAATTCCCTTCCATTTACTTCCTTGATTCTGAGCTGTATAAACGCACTGTCGCAGAGATTCCCCGAGCTGTTACCGGCATACGGCCAGAGCTCCAAGCTTTGACAGAAGATATCCGAGAGCAGGCAAAAGTTTATTTTCAATCGATTCACCCATGGCTTCCATTTCTTTCAAGAAAGTCTTTCAATGAGCGTCTGCTGAGTCCATTTACTCCTCGTGGCATAGATCTTCTCCTCCTCTTTGCCTGTATAAAGCTCGTTTGCAGTGTTCCCGACGGCGAAAATGTGCGTACGAAGGCATATATTACTATCAAAAGCTCGCTTCTGGAAGCAGAGATGGCTGGAGTACTCTCAATTCGCGTTCTCCAAGCTTGGATTTTGCTATGCGTATATGAATTCGGGCAAGCGATGTACCCATCAGCATACCTGTCAATCGGCGCATGCGCAAGATATGCTGCCGCACTTGGACTAAATGGGAATGAGACTAATTCTCAGAGGCATACATTTCATTGGATAGAAGCGGAGGAGAGAGCAAGAGCGATGTGGATCATTTTGATCTTGGATCGGTAAGCTACGTCTAGCTCATGATTGATGTTTGAATGGCAGAAGAATTTGTGATCAGATACTTGTCAGATCTCATCTCAAGCCCATTCCTCTCCTCCCCGACTAAAAAAGCCAAATTTATTAAACATCTTTGACAGTTTTTCGAATCTCGGCTTCTCAGCCCCTTCGTTAGCAACAGGAGACCCAGGTAGCGATACAAAATTACCCATTGATGATGCCTCGTGGGATCAGGGTGTACGTCTCATATATCTGATTTCAATATCTTGTGCTGCCTCTGACATAAAGTATGATAGATCCAGAGGCATGACTATGTCGCAACCCTTTCGACACCGCCGACTCCACTTATGGGAAGATTTGGACTCATGGCCATGGCTGCAAGTCTACTAGGTCGAGTAATTCGGCATGTCGGCGATGCCGAAAGCGCCACGCTCCCCGCTGCTGAAGAAGCTGCCATTCTTGATCGTGCTCTGGTTGCACTTACAGTTGTCACACGAGAGGAGGGGATTGCCAGAGGCATTGGAGTATGTACGCCAACGGTATTCTGCCATAGGTAAGTATCTTTCTTTGGCCTGTACATCCCCTCACTTGCCCCATTGATATCTAACTTATTCTAGTGCTCGCATCTTACTTGCAATTCATAGACAACGTCGCGATAGAGCTATCGGGAACCTTGAATGTGCTCAAGAATGTGAAATAATACGCTGTGGAATCGCATCAGATATAGTACGACTAAGTCAGTGGGCGACATCCGACGAAGGCCAACTTCTCGATGAAGAGATCTGTCCGTTCCCTCTGAATGCAGCTTACCATGCTGCCACCGCCTATCTAGAAATGTGTACCAAGAACCAGAGTGAAAAATATATTCAGGCACTTTGGCAAATCAAGTCCCTTCTCACCATGTGCAATCAACGGTGGAAGCTTGGTGGTAAGTCACTCAATCTTTTACGAACAATCATAATGACATTTGGCTGAATATAATATCTACTTAGGAGTGTATTTAAAATTAATTGAGGCTAGAGAAGCTATATATTTGAGTAGTTTATCTTGACATTATTTTACGTCCTTCAGTGGACTCTATATTCGTCCGCAAAACGCCATCAATGATTCTCAGAATAAGCAATCCTAGTTATGACTCCAGATGTTATTAGAAGGCAGCTTTAATTTAGCAACGACTAAGGCATTTTCAATAATTGGGGGTGACGAAGGCGAGCATTGATATAGTCCAAAGCCACTGGAGTGTTGTGGTTTACTGGGATCTGGTACTTTAATTTATAACAAGAAGAGTCAGCTCATATGTACATAGGCGAGCTAACGAGGCCACTTTCATGTGAATATGCAAAGCCAACCCACAAATAAAATAAAGCAATTAAATACGCCCATTCCCCAGTATCCTTTGCATCGAAGTTAAAAATCTGACATGGATTTCGTGGCCTGAGGCGCCGAATGTCCGTTGTGCAACATCAACTCGCGCAGGCCTTACCTCCTACAAACCTCAAATTGCCACAGACATTCACTTTCTACTCCCCTAACAGATGCAGTACACGATACAAAAAGGGTACGTACCAGAGAGGCCGTCAAATCTAGCGGTGCTGAACACCTGATCGGGCAACGCTGCGGCCGGGGAATCACGCCAGCAGTTGAGTACGTTTATCTACCTACACTGTCCCACTCTCCTAACTTTTACCTAGAATCTTCACAGTTCAAGGCTTAGGTTCCCACACCTGCATTATACGTAGGTAAAAAAGGCGCCTACCACGAACCCGAATGAAATAAGGAGGTTTAGGGATAGGACGCAGTTTTGGGAGAGCAAGAAATCGTGAGTTGAAGGAGAAGAGGGCATAGCGGGGTGTATGTGACTGGGAGACTTGCTCGTGCCTTTATTTGGGAATATACGGACCGCCACCTATAGCTACATATAGCTACAAATCAAACTGGAGGGATCTTGAGGTCGTGGCCAGCATCTCCCCTCTCCGAAGATGAAGGCTCTCCAATGTTAGAGTTGAAAGAGAATGCTAAGCATATGTAAAGATACAAAGAGTGGAGTTTATTCTAAGAGCAAGCTATCATCTAAGAAACATAATGCCCGCAGCAATAATTTCTAAAGGCATTTCCCAATCCGCATTTAAGGGGAAAAATTATTCAGTCGCCGCCTACGAAGTCATGAGCTGGAAAAACGCCTGGGGATCTTCACTGAACATGACGTTTGCCATTACGTTACCCTCAGCCATCGTGGAAATTGCGCGAGGGAACATGTCCGCCTCGTATTCTTGTACCGCCTGATCGAAGTTTTCGGTGCCGTGTTCGGCGATCTTCGTTGCCAACTTCAATGAATCAGTCATCGCGAAGTTCACGCCTTCCCCGTTAGGGATCGTAAGATGAGCAGCATCTCCGACAATAGTGAAGCCTGGAACAGATTTCCAGCCCAGGTCCTCAGTTGACAGGGTGTAAAGCGGCCAGGCGCGGAAATCAGTAGCGTGTTGTATGAGATCCTTATATTCTTCTGACCAGTCTGCATAAAAATCTGACAGTAATAGGCGGCGTGTAGCTTCAACGTCCTGAAGATCGACAGTGCCTTTGCGATAAAAATCCTCTGGAACTTGGAGTCCAAAGTAAGTTCTGTAAGAGCCATTACCCTGGCGTTGGGTTACGATTAGCTTTCCGGATCCAATGGACAGAAACATCCCTGCTCCAACTTTGGTGGCGATCGTTTCATATAGAGGATTTTCAAGGCCAATTTTCGATTCAAGAAAGCTCTTTCCAGAGTATTGGGGAGTCGCCTGCGTAAGCTATAAGATGCCGTCAGTAAGTTGATATATTGTGCTTTGAAAAGAGTTGTAAACCCATACCATAAGGCGTACTTTGCTCCATGCACCATCCGCTCCGACAACAAGCTTGAACCCAGAAAGAACAACGCCATTAGCAAACCGGAGGACTGGCTTGTTATCCTCACCAACCGACGCATTTGTTAGAGCGTGCCCCCATTTGATTTTGTCTTTCGGGATGGCATCCAAGAGGATCCGGCGTAGGTCATAACGGTCAATCTCGGGAGCATCACGACCCTGACCCAGCTGAAGTATCCTTTTCCCGAGTCTGTCTGCGAGTGTGAATAATGTATCGTCATATCTTGCGTATCTCTTGAATTCATCAAACAAACCACCCTCTCGAAGCGCATGCTGACCAGTCTCCGAGTGAATATCGAGACTGCCCCCCGCGCGGTTCGAGTTCTCACTTTCGTCTCGCTCATAAACAATATAGTCGATACCCTTACATTCCAGGAGACGTGCAAGGGTTAGACCACACGGTCCGGCACCGATTATGGCAATGGTTGGGGCTGCCATCTTGCTTAATAATTGGTCGAGGGATAGGACTGCAACTTCGAAATTAGATATCTGGTAGTCCAAGAAACAGATGTGGCATAGGAAAGAGTAGTTGGGAAGTATTTTGTCTTTTCCGTCTAAAGGGTGTGAGGCCGTGCGAGACAAGGTATTCCAGATACTGGGAAATAGCAAGTTAGACACAAAGAATCCCAAATGTCCGTATCCGGTGCTGAGCTGCCTTAGGTGTCCCGAGGGTCCAGAAATTGACCGAAAGAGCCCGTCTTTGTTGTCGGATTTATCGAAATCTTGAGGGTTGATTGCAACTGGCGGTTCTGGTATTGTATATCCCTGCTCCAAACTTTAACTGGGATTCCCCTGCTCAAGTAATGGCGTGCTTGTCCCTCGTAGCGGCTGAATTTTGGAAGGACGGTACAGTGCAGAGAGGAGGTTCTTGATAGAAAGGAAGGAAGGAAGGAAAGAAAGAAAGATTAAATTTGTAGGTAGAGGGAGGACGGCCACCGCTCTACTCCAATAATCTCTCTGGGTCGCAGGCAAACAGCGGGAGGTTGTTGGTGCCGGACACTATTCCTGATCTGGCATCGGTAAATTTAACCGAGTGGGTGCAAACTGCACTACGCCTAATATAGCAAGCGTTGAATTTTAACGAACCGTAGCGATCAGATCGGGGTGAATCTCGAGACAAAAGCACAGTAGCGAGTGAGAAGCAAAGCTGCCGGCCGTGGGTGAAAGGCAAGAGGAGTTCGTGGCCTTGTCGAAATAACAACTTGATCAATATTTCGACCTTAGGGCTGCATTGTGTTTCTTGAAATAGAAGTTGTGGTGGGGGGTTTTCAACAGCATATAAAATTTAAATTTTTGAATTGAATCCACCCATTTGAGTCTGTCCGATCGCTATGCAGCTAAATTAGGTGCACTACAATCCCTAGACGCTTTTCTAAATATAGCAGATCTGGCTGCCAGGGTCTTTTGTCTGTCAGTTTAAGATGCTGATTTCGAATCTAGTACATGTTCCTCCGATGGATGCACGGTTGTATACATCTAAAATTTCATGCGGCTGTCGACCTCTCGCGCTTATCAGTGCTACCAATAAGGCCAGGGCGAATTCTAAAGGCCATTCCCACCCTGCGATCTAGACGATGTGATCACGCAACAATGTTTGTGACGCAATAATCGCGTGGCCGACAGATCTATCGAACGGTATTAGGGAGTCCTTACAGCTTTTGTACTGTAAAAATAGACTGAATCCAACAAGCAGGACATATACGCTCTGGCCGCTTTAGTCTTACCCAAGGATAAGGGGTTCAAAAACCAGGGATCTGTATCATACATCCATAACCACCGCCGCACAGACAACATCTCAGACCATGTTCTCCTATAAGGGGCATGTTAATTTCATAACGAAGGTTTTTGTAGTGACATATACTTACAGCTCAAGGAATTTGGGACGTCTCGAGGCTTACGTTCTCTGCCCTCCACTATCTCCTGCGCCACCTTCGCCGTTGCCTTCACGATTAGCTCGTGCTCATGGAAATGTATCTTTTCCTTTAACTCTTCCAGCTCCTCTCCCTCCCACTCAATCTCTTTAACCATGATAGGAGCACCCCTATCCACCTCATCAATTACGTAGTGGCATAATACCCGTGCGTGTTAGTCGCCCAGCCTTAAACTCTTCGAAAGCTCGCTTAATCGCATTAGCTCCATCAAACTCTCCTGTGCAAATTGTAAGTAGCCAGACCCAGCATAATCTCTTAGAACTTACGGGGTAGTGCCGGGTGAAGATTGATTATCAGTACCCCAGCCCTTTCGATAGGTTCCAGGAAAGCACCTGAGAAGACATGCATCCAACCAGCGAGAACAATCAACTCAGGCCGTTCCTTATCTGTTGATAGAACCCTCGCGGCCAATGCAGCATCATATTTTTGACGGCCTTCAGCCAATTTTTGTTACTCCCTTCCGCAAGAACCCATTACTGATTAGATTAAGTAATCCTAAGGAATGCCTATTCGTGAATTAGTTGCATGGTGTATACACACGCATGAGAGCTCCTACCTGCTTCATCCGCTCGAACAATTGCGTGTGCCTTTCTTCGGTTCGTAATTAACGAGATAATGCGGCTATTTCGAAACTGACCCGTAGATATAGCATCCATGAGAGCCTGGAAGTTCGAGTCAAAGCCAGAGGCCATAACCAGGATACAACATGGCGATTCTTCCGGCCCGGTCGTTCTGGAGGATGTGGTGATGAAATAGGATGGAGATCGGACAGTATGCACAAAGTTTCCGTCTCCGAGCTTTTTTTTTAATGTTGCGGGGTTGCGGCCTAAGGCAGCAATATTTGAGCAGTAACCCGGCGGATCCGTAGAAACTGCTGAGATCCGGTTGGCGCTGGCATTTTAGCGCAGAAATGAAGACCACGTAATACCTTTACTAAATAAGAAGATAATGGAATTCTAAAAAAGCCAAAGAGTCGGCCTCATTTTGAATAAAGACATTTCGCATAGGAAGTTCTACGCCAGCTCTTTTGATAAAAAGTTAGAGGTGTGCGTCGTTCCGTGGCAGTGCGGCGGTGTGGCTAAGGTGCGCCATACATGCTTCCGGAAACCTTTGAACCACTTAAAATGTAGTAACGGTAAGCGAGATGACCCCAAAAGTGCGCCCCGCTAACTGTGTCACAGAATACTTTATTATATAGTGTAACGGTTAGCTAGCTACTGTTTTCGGCGGCTGGGGTCGCTATTTTCACAGGTCTTTAAACTAGTTCTCGGCTAGTTGCGCACCCCTCTGCTCTATACGCCACGCAGTCGCTAAATATCTAGCCCTTAGCATTGTTAACTCGAACCTCAACTCTAGGTCTACCTCCTGTCGCAATACTACTAGCATTTAACCATACCCGACGAGACCTGCTCTTCTGTTAATCTTTTTCAAGAGATTCGCTTTAGACTGGTTGCGTTTTTTCTAGGTAATTCGCAATAATGATACTGTGCGAGTATTGCAATAATTTGGATTTTCAGAAGGTCTTTGAGGGGGGATACGATCATCAACCCAGTTACGCAAAGTTAGTCGAATCAGCAGAGACAGGCTGTGAACTTTGCCGACTCTTCTTGGCTTCTGCCAATAAACAAGGCCAAAGAGAAATAGAGAGCCCAAATGATCCCCCAGAAAGCCAATTGCGCTGTATTAATTATCTTTCCAAACCTCGCTCCTGGAAGTGGAGGTGGTTTCAACTTTCAAACTGCTCCTGGATATGCGCTGTGTCTCAAGACCCTTTTGAAACAGGGCCTCTGGAAATATTTACTACTGAAGGTCAGCTGGATCTCTTATCCACTCCTTGCTTGGCTAATCATTAGTTTTAGACGCTGGTTCGTCTCAAATTAGGCATGCTAGACTTCTTCATTCTGACTCGGGCTCTAATGAGTGTTTCGGAGTGGCATTATCTTGGATGAGAGACTGCCTTTCCAACCATCCAAAGTGCCGCACAAGAAGAGCCCTTGCACTACCAACACGCGTGATTGATGTACGGGGGCCTGATGAATCATCGAATCCTCGTATATTTGTCACCGATGGTGCTAAAGGTCAGTGGCTTGCTCTGAGTCACTGTTGGGGAGAATTTGTACCTTTAAGAACAACTAAAGACACATTGGCTATGCTACAGAAGGGTATCGCTATAGACGATTTGCCAATGAGCTTTCGAGATGCTATTGTTATCACTCGACGGCTAGGATATCGATATTTGTGGATTGATTCTTTGTGTATAATTCAAGATTCTCCGGTCGATTGGGCGATTGAGTCTGGCCAAATGGCTTACATATACAGCAACTCGGCCCTCACAATTGCTGCTGATGCAGCCTCAGACAGTTCAAAGGGCATATTCTGTAGCGCAAACGCGGCCAGGAGAAGTCATTTGCTCAAGTACCAGTGTCGTAAGAACAGCTCCATCCTCGATTACGTATGGATTAGAGGGCCGGGAATCGCAACACACCAAGCGGAATCACAGCTCAGTAAGCGTGCATGGACCCTACAGGAAAGCTTATTATCTCCAAGGCAATTGATTTATTCTGCCGAGCAATTGTACTGGAGTTGCAGGACATCAGAGCTTCAGGAAAAATATTTCTCTCAAATTGATCACACTACGAAAGAAGATCATTTAAATTCCGAATGTTATAGCAGAAGAATCCAATTTGCGCCATTCTCAGGACAAAGTAATCTACCTCAAATGAGTACTCCTGACCGCTTTGTCCACGAGCAAGACAAAAGTTTCCTAATGAGGCAATTCATCGTATCAAATGATCATGGCGAAGGTATTAACATGCTTGAAAATTGGTACGAGATACTTGAAATCTTTACAACTCGAAACCTTACATTTGAACCGGATCGATTGCCGGCAATATCTGGAATTGCTAAGGCACTCCATAGCTTGACAGGGTTCACATATACTGCAGGGATTTGGGAGGAGGACATGTTGCGTGGTCTTTCATGGCGGCCTTTTAGGACCGCCTATTTTGAGACTGGCGGGGTAAAAGGAGCCGCGGCCATTGTCCTTTCAGAGGCTTATATCGCCCCTTCTTGGAGCTGGGCGTCTGTTGGTCGAATCCAACTGGAGAATCTATCCAAATATATGCACCAGATGGTAGAACCTGGAGACATTGAGATACTGGACATAAATGTCAAGTATGCTACAGATGATCATTATCACCAGATCCTGTCTGGCGTTCTGAAAATAACGACCCGGTGCTGCTTTCTGGATGCTTTCCAATTGGCAGACAGTTCTCATGGAGATAGCTACTCATGGAAGAGATGTCTTGACAGTATGGTGGAAGCTAAAGCTTGGGATTTGAAAGGCCAGGGCTTTATATTGTCATCTTTAACTAAACTGACCACCATCCCTAGTGTTCCCGGCTCTCCTGCACCAGCTTTTATTGAGCACGATCTTCTTGTTCTCAAACCGACAGGAAAAGCTGAAAACCAGTTTAGGCGGGTTGGTATTATGAAAATTAGGGAAAGTGCTTACAATCGAAGTCCAGAGATTTGGGCTCTAAAAACTTTAGCAATTATTTGAGATGGTGAAATATGCCGGGTTTCCTCTCTTTCATACCATCGTAATTAGTTACACGGATAAATAAAAAATCACTATGGACCTAGCAGTCAAGATGTCACCAGTGCCAAGTAGAAGTGGGAGGAAAACCTTTGACGCGGACCAAACGCTCCACTGCTAAGCCGTAAGGCGCTGGGATAGTGTCACACGCAATATCGCACTGTCAGCCTGCTTAGTCGCGTAGTCGCAACTGATTGACATGGGACGGTCATTATTGTTAAGATGAGATTACCACGGGACACGCCATGTAAGAATGGTTGATCTGATTAATAAAAAATTGATTTAACTGAACTCAGCTGATAATAAGATACTCATAAAAATAGTGTACTAGAGGGTCTGTATTTAGCCTCAATCAGTGCCAAATAAGTGTAACTCACTCTGCTGTTTAACAATACGATACTGCCGCCAAACACAATGTTGCTGTTTAATATTATGACGCTGTCCAATTCTACTTAAATGACTCCGCTGAAGGCAACCCTCTATACTAGATTCAACAATAATGCTCGATAAGGATTCGCTGCGAACGCAAGATTTGTTTATACAAATAGGTTAGAAGATAGGAACAGGGAAGTATGGCCCGAGACTAAGCCGAGGCAGAATTGGCGCCACGTAAGGAAGGCGGGAAGGACGCGAGGACCGCCTTTCTTGAACTGGCGGAGGCGCCAAACCTAAACTGGTAAAGGCGAAACTTAAACATGCTACGCTAACCCAAAATAGACTCCTCTAAGCCTACGCCGCACCCCCCGTTTTCGGCGCCCTGCTAACTGTCTTACAGGTTACTTATTAAACTTTGAATTTTCTATCTCTTAAAAGTCTACAAAGACTTGTAGCTAAAATTTCAAAAATTTTACATTAAATAGTACACAAAGCTAGAGGTCCATATATATTATCCTGAGCCTGTCGTAAGCCTGTCTTATTGTGAGAATGTTATATGATAGGCAATACGAAGGTTCTTCAATGGCTAATTTATGAGTTTAAATCAATGGATCGAATGGATACAATAACTAATCTCTGACTCTTTCCCAAGGGTCGGTAAGGCCACCTTTATAGATCAGAATCATCACATCCTAACATCATGATAATCAGAATATATCTACTAGTCCTTCTTGGCCCCCGATAATTGGAGAGCGATAGAGGGGTAGCTGATCACTCAGGTATGACGTATTGAAAGCCTCAGGCACTCATATCTCATCGTGATATGGTAGCTTTATCACAGTTATAGACCTCTACTAAAGCCTCTAATACTTATCCATATATTATTAAAATTAAACCTAATACCTAAGATACAAAGAGTTTTAGCTACCGAGTACTTAAAGAGGTAGTAATATTGAATTACTGGCTAGAAGAACTTGGGCCGCTAACATGGCGAGTTTGTAAATATCTTTATTAATACCCTTTTTAAGATAGAAGTGAAGAAGATATGCCAGGGCCCGTTTAAAGGTTGGGTTCCTATCAATTATGCAAGACGTACCCCTTGTAGAAGCCAGATGTAAGGCTCCTTCTGTTAAAACCTGTTAAAACCTAACTAAGAGCTCGAAGCCTGCTCTGGCGTAATTTGTAAGTTTTTACGGAAAATCCCGCCCTGTATAAAGGGAAAGGGAGTAACCAAGTAAGGCAAAAAGAAACAAGAGGGGCGGAAGAGGGAAGCAAGGCGCCTGACATGATTAGTCGTGAGGTCTACACAAAATAGCAGTATATACATCCGGTCAGGTAAATTTGTTTAATATGTTTAATATCCTAAAGCTTGAAAGAAATCCGTCACCCCCTTCTCACCCAAGCAAAATCAATTAGAATTCAAATGGACAACACAATATAACAACTATCCTAGCGATATCATTACCCTCACCCATGAGTAGGTTCATCAAGACGCTGCTTCCGGCATCTGTCATTAAAAACATGCAGTGTATGCCAGCTTGAAATATTGCCGTTTGATTCACCCTTATATTCCTTAATTCCTTAAGTACCTCTAATAGCGACAATGTTCGGTTTCTTAGAGTTGAAATTAATACCGTGCTCTCCATTCTCCGACACATTTTTCCGGTAATAATCACCCTCCTCATCGATGAAATAGTAATCGTAGTGTTCAACGCAGGTGAATTCCAGCCTGTACGTGTAAATGAGACCTTTGTCTATCCAGAGTTTGTATCTAGTGATACCTGTGATCTTCCGAAGGTCATCCGACACAGTTTTCCAGCTGTCATTGCCCAGTGGCCAATTAACTGCGACATCGAAAGCTGGCAGTGTGGCAGGTTTTTCGTCGTCATCACTGTCATCCGTATAGGGTGCAATTTTGGACACTTCTTGGCCAATTTTGTAAGGCAATCCAATCTTGCTCTGCATGTGTCCAGTGCTTCCGTTTCTGTTTACGACAACTCCTCCACTAAGGCACGATCGCATCGCTCTCACTATGAAACGATACAGACGCACCATCCAATTACTATTGCTCTTTGTATGATTCCATTCGATATCATAGTTAGCTGGGGCTGAGGTTTGGTAGCCCATATTGATTGGTTTGTGCCGTGACTTATGTGAGTCAAGGACTGGTCTTGAGACTAGGTGATAAGGGGAGATTTGAGAAGTGTTGTCTTAAGAGATGATACTGGGTGCATGTGTGGCCGTGAGAAAAAGTTTTTTCATCACCTGGGCCATGCTTGTCTTCTTATCTTCCTGTCAAATAGCTCTTTTTCTGACTGAGAATGGGTAATTTCTGGAATGAGGCCATCTTGCTGCCTAACAGATGCTTGGGCCTTCAGATACGGTTAGTATCGACTATGCTCATGGTCTCGAATGTGACAGTTCACTTTTATCCACTATCAAGGACGCTGTTAAGTAAAAAGAATGTGGATAACATATTGCCCACCACAAACTCTCGATGCGCTGAAAACCTCAATTCGGAAAAGAAATGGGTCTCCGTGAGCGCTTGATAAGCCGAACGTCCCAACTCAGATGTAGTTTCAAAGAGTTCCATGGTAAGTCGAGCAAATGTGGAACGTCGTTTAGGCTTTTCATGAGCCCTTTCGCATGTGAGGGGTTGCAATTGGGAAAATAGAAGCGAGTTGAAGGTGTCCACAAAGCTCGTGAATAATCACTCACGGAGCTCAACTCCATGAGAAGCAAAATGTCTTGGGAAAAGAGAAAATGTCTTAGAAAGAGGTTGCAACACTATGGCAAGTGACGTCTGGCCCGTACCAAGCGATTATCTCAGAATATTGAAAGGCTGGCTGAGATTTGAACTTCCCTGCCAAGTATTGTGACAGCTGACTTTCGCCGTAGAACAACGTGCTCCTTCGGGAGCTAGCTTGTTCGCTGAACTAGGGTTCGGATTTATCAGGCACGTTGAATGCAGGAATCACTGCGTAAAGGTCACAGCGGGTGCGCGGGTGGCGGCTTTGGTAACAACTTGATATAGTATAGCACTATATTGCCCTGTCCGGGTCGTTCCGCTTTCTCTAGTTTGGGCCGAGAATCAAGCTATACTATTGGTCTGTTTGTCAGCTGAACAACTAGGCGTTCGCGTAATCAAAACCAGAATATAAATCCGCTTTAAGAATGTGGGGCGTTCCGTAAACTATTTTTATTATCCTCAAATCTAGACACCCGTATCTAGGTGGTAATATCAAAATACTGTATAATTACTCTTTCTCTAACAATTTTCTTCCCGCGCTAGCTCAAAATACTCGTGGTAGCGCTATAAAATCTGGTAGAGATCTGGGCCTGAGTAGCAAGCAATATAAGAATATTAAGCAGAAGAAAACGGGTCGAGCTATTAAATACTAAGAATATTCTTACGTAGAGAGATATTCTCATATCGGGGTTTTTCTATGGAAAATTCAGTGGGTCTATAATCTATATTCTTCTAACAGGGTTCTTAGGGCCAATTTCTACTGTAGTTGCATCTCTATAATTAGCTCTTAGTCTAGTTTCCTAGCCATTGCAAGGCCATTGCTACTGCGTATTGAACTAAATGGTGGATTCAGCCAACAAAGCTCATCAGATGACGCACATGATCGATTTTGCCAAGATTTTAGATACAAGTTCATTGTGACACTCAGCTTCTATCCTTAAGCCTAGTTTCGTACCATTTCCAGCCACCGTATGCATCATGTCAGATGTCAAATCCAAATATTGGATATCACCTCATGCCGGGTTTCTCCGTCTAGAAATTTCGACAATAGATACAGTTCTGGGTCTGATGGCTCAAGAATCCTAGGAACTGAAGGTACTGGCGGCGGAATGGAATTATCGGATGACCTACTAGTTTATATAATATAGAGCACATTGAAATATTAATTCAGAATCAGCGGACACTCACTTACTGAGCCATTTTGTATCTGCAACTGAATTTAGCCCAATTTCAACACCATAAGCACGTTCATTGTTGTGCGTCCGTCAGTCCACCTGCCCTATACCCAAACCATAATGGCTTCTGAAGACATTATTCGAGAAGCGGATGATATCAATGACTACTCTTCCTACATTTATATCAACAATACCTCGGATCATGAGCTCCTGCTATCTGATAAAGGGATCAATGGTAAATATGGTGTATGGCCCGAAGGTCAGCCACCCGCCCGGATTGAGGCCAAGTCGGAAGCATTAGTGCACCTTAAAGACCCCAAGGGTAAGAACCCATCTTCAAATTGCATTTCATCTCTCATCTTACAAACTGTAGGTGCCGGAGGAACAGAAGGTTGGGTGAGATACGAGGTAGAGATCGGTGATAATAGTCGGCGTGAGACTTTCACTTTATCATTTGCGGATCCTCATTCGCCATTCAGCCACAACTATCTCCGCGGAAGTCAGAGCAGCCCGAATATTATCTCTCTTTCTATCAAGAAGTTCTCAGAGAGCGGTCATCCATTCACTGGTCGGTAGACAATTATCGAATAGCCCATTGACTCACAACTAACAAGTATAGGCAACGTCGATGTGTATGTGATAGATCCAAAGGCTACCATAGGTGAGATTGAGCATCACACTTGATAGAAATCTTCCATACTGACATGACATATGCCATTTTTTGCAACCCCCGACAACCAAGATCCGTGACACTTGCGACCATTCTTTCAAAGCTAATTTCGAAATAGGCTTTCCCGGCAGCCTTGTTGACCTAGGAAAGACCTATCCCATCCATGAGAGTATTGCCATTGCTGCATTCATCAGGTCTAAAGTCGTTCCAAAGTTCGCGTCTGGCACTGACTACAATAATGTGGATAAGAAGCAATGGGAGTACTTTCGCGGCCTAATCTGGAACGATGACCCATCATGTTATCTGTTCAGAGATAATGAGGACAACAACCGCCTATTTACAGGGGGGAAGACGTTTGCCCACGAATTCTTTCTGGGAGATGATCGTTGCATGACACGGCGATCTCATTTCGGAGACTTGCAATTTCTTCATTCCATGGGCATGAAGGAGGGAGAATGTGCAGAAAAGACTCGCTATAATCTCATCAAGTGGTTGGAACTCATGTACAAACTGGCGTGTGGAAACCAGGGCATCTCAGAAGGAGATAATCTAGCTGCACTCCTCCCAGACAGCTTTGGTGACTCTGGCGACATGACTTTGCGCAATTTGTTGCTCGCCACCACTCCAAGCTACAGAGATACTAAGGTGCCGATGAGAGCCCTTGGCAGCTGTCTGCACTTAATCCAGGATTCTTACGCCATTGGACATACCCAGCGACGACTCAAAAACTGCCAAGACCTAAATGGGCGCGATGAAAACGGCTACTTACGATTCAAGCCCGGCACATATGGTATCTGGGGCCCAGTAATTGTGTTCCACACATATGGCGGGCAGAACACGGATAGGCACAAGCACTATGACGGACTGGAGGGTGGACCACTACCTAGTCCGAAGAACTTGGACTCGTTCAATCCTATCATCGGGGCCAGGTGTGCCATTGACGCTTGCACAAAATTACTGAACTTTTACTCAGCCAAGACGTCTTGGGACAACGGGGTTCGAAAGTTCCTAGAGACTGAGGTTTTTGCGATTGATGATAAAGCCCTGCCATCTAATCCGCAGGTCGATGAATCATTTAACGAAGAAATGTACAGCTATGAATACAATGCTGTAGACTGCGACCTAGAACATGAGGCAGGGTTGCAGAGAAAGCTAGAAAGGTTTGGGGAGGGCATATTTCCTTCGTACCGCAGAAAACTAGGGGGAAGGTATGCGCGCCTCTCGGGTCTTATCAGCATGATCTTCTTTGCTGCTATCACCTGCGTGATTTATATTTATAAGAAAAAGGGATAAATGGCCGTACGGAGCAGCTAGGTGATTCAAGGGCATTGGGTTAGGGTAAATTCTGGCTCTATCTAATGTTAAATTCCGCTTCTCTTTGGGTGCTTATATTATGTAGAAAACTTACGAGATGAGGTTTTGTTGTTAACCTTGTCACTTTCAAGCTATATTTAATGGCCGTGAGTTAGGGTCGAAGCTAGCGAATTTATTCTCGGGAAAGCTACCACGATCGCGGGACCGGAAGAATTGACCAGTCAGAACATAAAATCCAAAGATTTCTGACAGCCGCTTCTTAGTCCTATTGCTGACTATTTGCATTCTCTATATCTATGAATAATGGAGTTTAGAAACTGAAGAGGGTAAGGATACTTTCACGGAGTCTTCTGCGCTCACGTCATTTTTAAGATTGCCTTCAGCAAGTCATCCATTTTTCTTGGTTCAAGACGGAACAGAGCGGCTCGTAAGACTGATGCAGTACTAAACGTTGACTACAATAATCAATGCGGTGCGGGGTTATGCTGCTTATCCGTCTGGCCACACTAAACTATCGCAGATTTGGTTACAGATATGCCAAGGCTCCAGTGGCTGGCGCAGCTAACCCCAGTGTAGGCAACTACAGCCGTATTCAGCCGCGTGATTTAGAGCAGCGCAAGCCAATGGCCGTATCTGGCGATATCAGCTCCTTTGGTGGCCGGATCTGCAACTAATGTAGCAATGTGATATTGAAAAAGCGAATTCGTAGGCATGGAGCAGCAGGACTAGTAGAGTTGTGGAGTGTCGGTGCTACTAAACTGAAACAATACTATTGTGAAAATAGAAGTGGCTGCTTTTGCAACTTGGCGGGTGTCTGTTATCTTCATCTATCTAGTACAGTTTGAATACCGCACATGCTCTACACCTTACTTAAAGTATGCAAAGTATAGAGCCTTCTGGCTGGACGATAAAACACTTGCTGCTATAATACATACTATAAGAGTATAGTTAGAAATCATCTATAATTTTGTAGTATAAAACATAAAGTTCCTATGCTAATACTTCTCTGTTACCAAGTTACTGGTTCAAGAAGATAGGCAAAAGAATAGCGCCAGCAATGGTAAGCGCAATTATCAAATTCTCCCGTATAACTGCAGTGCCCTTGAAAGTTGCAGCACTAGAGCTCGTACTAATCGCCACTCCCGTTCCACTTACAGAGCTGCTAGCAGTAGAACTAGATGACGTGATGTTAGTCGGGATGAGGACGACTTCATTGTAGGGAGTAACGCTGCAGTCGCCGCCATTGGGATCGATAGGGCAGTCATCAGCGATACAGCACGACTGGGGGTAAACAGTATAGTTCTGGGCATCAGAGATCTTGCGGGCCGGTGAACACCGATAGCCGTATTTGGAATTTAGCGTGTAGTTAAAGGTGTCAGCGTCTGCTCTGGAAAAGCCGAGAGCGAGGGCGGAGATGACGTTTTGATCAATGAATAGGCCGACCTCTTTGGGGCCAATATCCATGAACCTGATGAGTAAGCCCGGTTAAATTGCTGCCTAGGCTGAGATACGATGGGTTAATCGTCTGTTTCGGTTGACTCACTTATGAACTTCCCACATGTTCGGATTTCCATTGTATGATGGTAAGTCTGGAGTGCCTGACTGAGAACAGTTCAGCAGCTCTGCCCAGAGATAATACGCGTGCGTGAAGAGCTTGCTGTTGGAAAATGGGTCAGATGGATATTTTCAAGAGGTAAAGATACCTTTATTCAGTCAAACTTACTATTGATTCGAAGATTTGTTCCCATTGGAAGGCTGATCCATCAGAAGAGGCGGTGGTCCTCCATCATCCAGTAATAATTTCTTACCGCCCATCAAACCGCCTAGATTGCTAGAATTTAAGGTAGCATCGAAGTAATGTATTAAAGTCTCATAAGTATTCTTATAGTATTGAGGATTGGCAAACCCGGACACTACGACACCAGCATTTGGAGCCGTCCAGTTCCCAACAACTGCTTGATTGAATAAGCGTGTAATGAGATGAGCCTGGGTAGCGGCAGTGTTGGAACCGAAGATTATATTAGCGTAGTAGTCACATACTGGAGTGTCTGTGGGCCGTTCAGCTGCGATTGCTATCTGAAATGTAAGATAACTGATGAGCGCGATGGACTTTGAGAACAACATAGTCAGAACTGGTATATGAAAAATGATGACTAGTATATATTGCTCAGTGAGATAAGACAAAATTGAGGAGAAAGAGAATGCTTTAAAGAGTAGGAGCTCTCACCAAACACAGGAGTGTTATCTATTATATTAAAGATGCCAAAAATCAACATATTCGCAAATGCGAGAAGATTACATTATCGTTTTTGCTCCGGATTAAGCCGTTCCAGCTGTCACTTATGTCATGTACATCATGATATGTAGATGACATAAGCCTTCCTGCTGCTCATGTCAGCCACCTAACGTTGGGAACCTATATCAGTGTCAAGCTTAAGCCCTGATGCGGACGATACAAGACAGTCGGATTGGCGATTAATTTAATTAGTCAATACAAGAATTCTATTCTGCGAAAGGGAAAATTGTGGACCGGCAGCGATCTTGCAGGTGTGATCGCTTTTATAGTAAAAACTTGGTTTCGAGACATATAACACTAGCAATGCGGTAAACTCCGTGAATAGTGTTGCATTTTGCCATGAACCCTAATTCGCATGTATCAAATACGCTATAAATTGTGCCTTGCTAAACCCTAAATACGGGAATATAGAGGTCAAGAAAGTCCGCTAAAACCTTTTGGATCTAAACGAGTTTCACGACTACCAACCCGAACCAGAAACGTTAATTCAGTTCTACATTATTTTTGTATTTTCAACTCTCAAATTAGAGTGCTTATAAGCTAATACAATATAGATCAATCCTTAGCATCTTGATCCGCGAAACTAATATTCAGCGTAATTTAGCACTCTCCCGGAGTGCAAACTGGACCTTGCCGAACCTTTTTGCTGGTTGAATAGCCCATTCAAAATCTGAGATGGTAAATGTCATTTGGAACATTGTGCGTCCAAGGGTGGAATCTAGGATCCTGTGTCCGGGTCTTCCCTGACTAGCGGCCGAGCCAGTCAGTGAAATCCAATAAAGTAAACCTAGCATATCGCCCCAACAGCTTCCAATATCTGTTTTTTCTAATGCCGCCATTAACTGCAATGTTAATCCCTTATTGGTCAGGCCAAAGGGCATAGAAAGTTCAATAGCTTGGAGAGTTATTAGAGCTGTCAAACGGCAGCTTTCAAAATAATAATCACCGTAGTTGTTGCTTTCAGGGAGCATAGCAGACACAAAGCCCTTGAGATCGTAGTTGATAGAAGCGAGTTTTCTGACGAATGCGGCTCCATCCAGAGAGTTCCCTTCGTCTAACAAGAGATCAATTAGGTCTTTGGTAGTGTACAGTATTTGCAACGTCTCTTTGGAACATCGTTTGGAACGACCAACATGAGTAAATCGACCTGTAGGACAGTAAAATGGCGATTCCTGAATCTTTTCCATTGTTGGAAAGAAATTGGAAGGCGCACCGAACTTGTACCGGTATACTGGACTTGTCGGAACCACCAGCATTCCACAAATAATAGTATGGTGCCTAGGTTATACGTATGAATGCCTGTTAGTCCTGAAAAGCGGTGAAATTGACATACATGACAAGATACTTGCGAATAGCCTCTTCAAACGGAAAATTTGAAAAACTGTCTAATCCCCTCTGCTTTACTAACAGCTCCATTCCTGACTTATGGGTTGCTATTTCATCGGCTGCAGCTCCGAAGGCCTGTGAATAACTTAGTGCATTGAAACAGCCGCCGAGGCAGAGCAGAATCCCACCCAACTACCAGTTGATAGATATACCACTGATGCGATGGTAGCTGTTCGCGATGCAGTGTCCTGATTTGCTAACTGGGCGTTGATCTCACGAATGGCAGCTGTCTTCATAGCCAGCGCTAGAGAGTGACTACTCCAGCCTCTTACCGAGGCCAGGTATGCATAGGTCATATAGAGCATGGCAATACATAGAACAGGGGTCCTCATAGCTTCTGGTAGAACGGCAGATTTTATTTTTCCGGGAGAGCAGAAGGTAATTGCTATCCAGAATATAATTAGTGTGGAATACTCTCATAATATATTCTCCTTATCTTGTCTTTCATAGGTACCAATTCCAACTGCATATTAACAGGGAGAGAGTAGAGAATGCAATCCTGCCAAATGAGTTTAAACCTACCATGAGCCTTGATCTTGCTTAGTTCCTCAGTGTCGGCTATGCTTAAACGACCCCCTGGAAGTTCAGGCATCCCAACGGCTTCAAAAGGATCGAAGTCGGCCAAAATAAAACTGGTGATAGAAGGAAAGTGGCGCTTTGCAAATTCATATTGCCTAGTAGGAGACAACTCAAAGAGCTGTACCTTGCCACATTTGAGACATTTATTGATACTATCTACCAGCTCTTCTGGGCCTTTTTGGACCATGCTTTCATTCTCGGGACGCGTAAAGAAGACTTGGGGGGCTCGTAGGGCCAATAAACAAGTACATAGGCTGTTGGAGCGATTTTTCTGTGTTTGTAGACGGCGCCGTCCTTCACTTTCGAGTTGTTTTTGCCGACGTTGTCGACGGCGAACTTCAGACATGGCATGAGAGCGGATCATGGACTGGGTGGCTTGGTCTGGACACTCATTAGCATTTCCTGATACAAACCGTACTACTAGCGGTGGCCCCATTGCGAGAGTTAGAGCAGGTAGCCGATCGTATACTGGAAATCTACTGTGCTTTCCTCTGTGGCTGTGCGGTTGTAGTTGCTCATGCGGAGGTATTTTTCGTAAAAAATAATTTAACAAAATAAAAGGAGGTAAAAACAAAGCAGCCGTTTTGCAGTCCTGATTCTTTGGGAGTACAGGCCGTGCCGCATATCAACGTGGTGCCTGCAACTTGAGTAAGCTTGCATGCGTTTTACCCTGGATAGACGGGACAGAGAAAATGAGACAGCTGAACATGCTCTGCCAATAGAAGAGGTCCCTGGCTTAAATACGCATCTGGCTCGCATGCGCAACCGGACACCACCACAAAGACACCACAAACACGGCACTCCTAGAAGAAGACGTCGGAAGAAGACTGACTACAAAACATATAGTTTGAAATTATAATGCTATTATAGAACTTTAAGTTATCTCTCATATCTTTTAAAAGAATTTGGTTTGGGGAGTTCTTCACCACAGTACAGTAAAATGTGAATAGTTCAATATTATGATCAAAACAGTCAAGCATTGGCAACCCGTTGTAAATCATATTAACATTAAACTATGATGACTTATTTATAAGTAGAATAAAAAATATATTTAGAGTCGATAACAATTAAGTAGTATATTAGAATTGTTGGTGAAATAATGAGTGGCTGATTTAACATATTTATTATTTGGAATAAGGCATGGAGACAAATTTGGCCAGGAAACACTGTAACGACTCTCATCGGCTCCATCAGCCTGCGGTGGCAAAAGCTATGGAACGGCTGCAACGGCTTCTATAATGACAGGTGAAATGCTTGAGTAAGCTCAAGCCCTCTTTTCTCTTGCCAGAGAGCTTCGAGAAGTTTCTCGGACTCGAGCCAGCATGAAACACCTCTCCGCCCTCATCCCCATGAAATAGCAATAAAGTCACATGCCAAGGCCCAATTTCCTGGATATTCGACGACGAAGGCTGCACCTTGGCTTACAACTCGTCACGGTATCGGATGATCTGGCTGTGATGTTGGCCCCCAGTTTGGTGATCGTGAAGGAAGCGCCGGATTGGGGGCCTGCAGCAGCCTGAGTCACAAGTGGCGCTCGCTATTAACGCACAGGTCTACTAAAGCTCTGCAGCCCTGTAGCCTATGATCGTGATGCCTGTATGGCCCCTTAAGCGTGGACAAAACTCTTGGCAGTGTCCTCCATTATTCTCCGGCCTGATAAGTGCTGCGGCTGAAGCCTAAAGCCACAGGCTAACCCAGATCCAGTAGGTGCTCTAACGGTCTAACCCCCCGCTATTGATTAGATGTGAGAATACAACTTTATGAAGAAGTTGTTGGACTGAACTTCATGATTTTGTCAAATAAAGATGGCATTTCTAATACAAATACCGAGAGCCATGTCAGCCTTGATCAGGCTATATTTCATAGCCTTCAAGGAATTGATGACAAAGTTTATGGTGCTGAACGTAGACTGTGTCATAGCAGTGAGTCTTTGGCGTATCGTCCGCGCCACTGATCAAGTCCTATCCCTATGTCGTATGGTGTTCTCACCTTTATCCCATAATATTATAATTGATACAGCATCTAATTCGATGTCTGCAGGTTTCATTTGACCTAAAATAATTAGATAATGGCAGTGGGTAAGCTGGAGGAGCCATCTATGTTCTCATCTAAGTTCTCATCAGTTTCGCATATAAACACTGACAAACGCCATTGAAAGGTGATATCAAGGGCATCGAAATTCACGGTCCATCTCCAAGAAAATATAAAAGTATCAAAAACCTTCATTTGTTTTGCCCATTCGCAATGGATCCTTCTCAAGCCCAATCCGGGGTACCGACATCTCTGGGGGTGCCAGCGAATGCCTATGCGAGCTCGCAGCATTTTAACCCGGAAGACATTCAATATAGCACCTACACCAACTTCGTTCCACCTGAGAATATCTCTTTCGACGAAGAATCGTATCAGGTATGGCAACTCATCAATCCTTGCTCCTCAATTGTGTCCGCTAAGGACCAGCAGGAGTGCCTCGCTGACCTAGCGAGTCTACAAAATGGGAATTTTTCGTTCGATCCGCAATCACAGCCTTACCCAGCTGCGTCCACAACAGAATTGTATGCCTCCAATACTTCCTCTTCGTACCCTCCAAGCACTCCGGGAGACATCGACCAGGCATCCGGCTCCACATCATCGAGGCGGAGATCCAGGACTGGCCAGGGTAATCTTCGAATTGAGTCAGTTAATGAGCAACAAGCAGAGGTAATTTTTCCCGTAACTCACAGTGGCATTAATTATTCACGGAAGAATTCAGCGTCGGCGTCGTCAGAATCGTGAAGCTCAAAGGGCTTTTCGAGCGAGGCAGAGTGACTCGCTGCAACTTACGTCAGAAAAACTTCTCTCCTCGTTCCTTGAGATTAAATCGTTGAGAGAGAGGAATGCTATGTGGGAAAGCCTCGCACACCAAAGGGAAATTCGTATTAAAGAGCTTGAGATGGAAGTACAATCGATGAGAGAGCGATGTGTGTGCCAGTGGGCAACTGCGAAAGGGGTATAAGTCGGATAGGGTATACTATTTGGCGTTGCGTGTCGCGAAAGGAGTTTTCATTAAGTCACAATCGGACATTTTTTGGGGGGGTTGCCTTGTGTATTAGTAGTTCAAGAATTTCCTAGTTCTAACTCTGTACTGTTCATGTCCTTCCTCTTTCGCTCAATTTTTGAATAGGTCGTGTAGCCTACGCAGCCAATCTAAGACCACGCCATTATAGCTTTTCGTAAGCAGCATTGCAGAAACTTTAGATCAATTTTAACTGGCTGTTTCCATTGGTTTTGGTCAACAAACCGGGCCGAAGCCACCACTGACGAAAACCACTGGCAATTTCTGCCGATTTTGACTTCCGTAGGCTGTTAGAAAAGAGCAACTCACCACTTGAGGACCACAAAGTATCTATAATGGCATCATATTGGTCTGTTTCTTTTAATTTGGAAGCAACAACTGTAAACTATATTACAGAACTTGCACCACAGCAACAGTGGATCAGCTGGATCCATTCCTGTATGGCCTAGGTGTAACCCCTATGTTCATGCCATGACATTATTGGAGCGGACCAGTAGTTCCGTCTCGGGATATGAATCTATTGGGGGGTTGAGTCATTGGCCATGAATGCACGCCCCTATAATATTAGGAAATTACATTACTAGTGCGCCTGATACTAAATACTACGTGATGCTTGCGAGCATAATATAATGAATGCTGTCAAAGGCAATTGTAGTATGGATAACCTGAATTGAAGAGCTCGTAGGATTAGCCATAGTGTATATTGTGATGCTGCTTGTGCATCCGCCTAGGCCTCACCGACGGGGCAAGGCATTTCAAAGAATTCCATCCATGTTTCCAGAATCTTTGTAGAGCATGCCACCACAGCCGTCACTATGGCATATGTACGCAGAACAGGCACGTTAGTTCCAATCTCTCTTTTATCAAGTTTGGGCTTGCCAATCCTCTTACGGGCCCGCAGGCAGAAAAATTGTTCTAGTCAGGTACAGCCCATCGGGAACATGAAAATGAACCCTGAAAGGGGGATTTCAGAGCAAGATTGACATTGCAGTTGCCAATTTCACCGATACTGCCATGGCACCAATGGTTATAGTGGTTTCTATCCCCGGACCACCACAAACTACGCCACCCGCAATTGGACAAACAACTCGTCGATCCTCTTATTATCATTGTAGTTGGTAATTCTAACCAAAACCAAAACTTTGAAGACTCACCTAGAGAATTTTGTTTTATAGTAGAGCATTATACTAGATTCTATATGTACAATGTAGGCTATTGGGCAGTGACCACCGTATCATAAATAGCCAAAAATTAAAGAGTAAAAGCCCTGATTTGAAACCTTTTATTTAGTGATACGTGCAAAGGGAGTTATCATTAAACAATGTGAATGCACAAACAATATCCCGGAGAAGAACGCGTCATTATATCATGGGAGGGGACAAGATCTAGAACGGTAATGATAGTAGAAGGGACCTAGAAAAAAAACAGAGATGACATCAAAAGACGATACAGGTGAAGCCTAGGTATGGCGATATTTAATATATGGCTCGGTATTCCTTCGACTGCTGAGACATTGCTAGCGTATACAAGGTTCTCTAATACTCTGACATTATTTGTCCTCTCAAGTGTGGCGGAGAGGCTGGCCTATAAAGTTCATTGAATTGGCCTTCGTTTAGTACCTTGTATACGCTAGCAATGTCTCAGCAGTCGAAGGGATAAAGTGAGAGAGGCGCAAGTGGGTGTGAGCTATGTTGGGAATACATACATCATTCTGCCTCTGTTTCGTATGATTTGGGCTGCATTCGCCCCTGATAAGGAAGGCTGCAAATATTAATTGAGTAGCATGCTAGGGCTGGGCACAGGAATGTGACGCTACGAAGTACGAGGGAAAATAAAAATGGTACTGTAGCCATAATAGTCGAAAACCAACGATGCAACATCCTCGAGAGCTGATATGCAGCAACCCTGTTCCATGCCGCCCTCCGCGTTTTCCCATCCCCCCCAAAAAACCTTCTCGTCCATGGCTAATTGAAAGACCCCAACTTTCAATCTCAATTTTCAACCTAATGGTTAGGATCTGGGGAGCTTCTGCTAGGCTTCCAGAAGTCTGGAATATCTTATTGTCTTGCTGTCTGTTTTGTCAGACAAGGAGGGGTGCCACATGCCAGCTGTCGCGCAGCTAGAGTAACTGCTCAAGATCAAAGCGGTGGTCGGAAACTCATAGTCCGAATGCCTATTGGTCAGCCAAACGGTGGGCTTCGTATACTGCAGGCAGGGGCCAATTCGTTATCATCATTGGATTCCGGGATAAATTCAGACAAGCCAAAGCCAAAGCCCAAGAACGCAGAAACTTTGGATCAATTATTGGGATTTGACTTGTGTATGCTTTATATTCTCTTGTTCTTTGATCTGGGTTGGGCCTCATCTGCTGGAACGTGTAACTTGGACTATGAATACTGTACTTCCATAGCATAATCGCTTCCCCATCGCTCTAGCGAAGAAGGCAGCCAATGTAAATAGAATGGGAATCGAACCAAATCGAATCTTATACTCCAATCCTATTTTGAAGTCCAGTACTCCATATTACGAAGTATTATTGATGCGGCTCAGCCTTAAGATCTCCCCATGCGAGGACACGGAGTTACGGTGAATGTGGAGACGGGCGCAATTGAAAGGGGAGTGGCTCTGCTCCTGCTGTGCCTGGAGCACTCGGCCGGGTCTGATCTCGGCGACGACGACGGCGACGGCGATGCATCTGAAGGCTGGCGTTGCGTGTCGAAAGTTTCTGGTTTCTGTCGGCCACGTCACAACGGCCGAGTCTTCGGCCGGTCAAACGTGTCTGGCGCACAGGACGAATCGTATACTCGTAGGGCTCCCGAATATTCTAATCCCGGTTGCTCATTCACATTCAGCTGGGCCTCAGAGTCCGATCGAAGGCAATGGGGTTTAAAATCCGACCATTCCCTTTAAACCAGAGCTTCGAAAGCCCGGACCTTGAGCACAGAAATTATAATAAGACCTGGATAGAATTTTAGGACCATAAAAACCCCGATATGAACAATCCAGCGAGGAATTATGCTACAGACTTGGAAGTCGGGGTGATGTCGCGTGCGAATTTCCAAATTTGGAGCATGTGGACTTTCTCATGTTTTGCGCAATGGATGAATTTCCAACCAGCTGGCGTTCGTTCAGGACGTTGTACCGGTATTCGCTAGGGATATTTATTTTATCGGCCGAGGACGTACGATGCTACAGTACATACAGTCCGGGGCGCATGCTGCTCTTCTTCTTACGAGCTCGGGCTCGCGAACGAGTAGGTTACCTAAGTCTACTTCGGAAGGAGTGGCGGCACCGACCCATGCCATGTAACCCTAAAAGCTTGCAAGTGTACCATTTCCAATGTTACCGTTACAATATTCAATTATTTTACGTCCCAATAACAGCTACAACCCTCAGCCATCCGCCATCCGCCAGCCTGATGAATGCTACTGCAAATGCATGGGAGATTTTGCGGATCCCATAATGCGTAGTACTTTAGGTTCGTATTCACGGTTCGCCCACTCGATGTGTCCGATGAAATTTGCGGATTTCGTACAAAGAGCTGCTCTGTCTGCTACTGCTGTTCAGTCATCCCTCTTTGTTTTTTGTTTGTTTTTATTTGGGTTTCTTTTTGGGATATACGTCGGACGAGCCTCAATTAAAAGATCTTGTCGACAGATCTTAATTGAGATCTCCAAAATCCTGTCCTGCGTTCTACCATTGCACTATCAACACTACGTCTAGGCCACAAGGTAGCCTAGTAGCTGTCGTCATGTATTCCAATATGTATTTGCTACTGGCACTCCGCCTTGCTTCTACTGTTGTTGCGGGTTGCGGTCCCAGTTCATTAACTACGGTGGTTTCGTCCTCCAGCACTTCCAGCACTTCCAGCACTTCAACTACCACTCAAACCGCCAGCTCAACTACCATAGTAGATCCGTTCGTCGGAACGCCCTTGGCCTGCCCGAGTACGCTTCCTACCTTTCTGAAATAATACAGTCACTGACTAGGAGATAAAGCTACCTCGCTCAACGGTGATCCTGCGACTTCTAATGCCCTCGTCACAGATGGAGGGTTTGAAGATGGTACTTCGGGAGGGTTTTCTGTACAAGGCGCTTCTGGTGCCGTTGTGAATGACCCTGCGGCGGCGCACTCCGGAGATTTTTATTTGTGAGTTCTTTCCATCCCAAAGGATATGAAATTTATTAGAGAACTAATTCGTATTAGTCAAGTAACCTTACCATCGATCGAGGACCTCACTCTCGGTGGCCCATCTCAATTCTCCGTACTAACATTCGTCCAAATGCCAAATTCTGCGGTCCAAGTTGCTACTACATACGTGCGCGTTGACGGGCAAGTCTCATGCACACTCGAGATCGACGCCCGTGTTGGTATAACGTTTGATATAAACTCTTCTTGGGAACCGTATACACTACTTGATGATGCCACTGCAGGGGGTACAGTCTTAGTTCTGCTTGCCGTTTGTAGTGTTGATCCATCGGCACCACCAGGCATCGACCCACCCACGGTAAATTTTGACGATATATCATATAGTGCTTGCTCTACAAGCTTTCAACAGCCATCAATTACCTCTTGCCCTGGTCTTTTTGAGGATACTATCGCTAATGGAGGATTCGAGGGGGGAGTTTCTCCGTGGGATTCAGAATCGAACCAGGGTGTCTTTCTCATTTCTACAGAGGATCCACATTCTGGATTGTCCAGCTTGTAAGTAATTATTCTAAAGTGAGTTCAGTGAAGCAATGTTTAACTAACTATATTTAGCCAGGGGAACCTGCTCCTCGGTACGGGAACCGAAGTAGATGGCATTATAAGCCAGCAGGTAACGGTTCCTCCGTCACCCGATCTTGTCGTGACTTTCTGGGCCAAGATGGCTGGCCCATTCACCTGCACTACTACCTTCGGCTTTACTGAGGTACCTCCGTTCTGCCAGGTCTCCCTTACAGAAGACTGGGCAGAATACACATGTGGGGTGTTAAACACAAATCCCACAATTTACAGAGAAGACTTTTCTTTTAGTCTCTTGACTGCATGTACCGCAACTGCCGATGCCACTGACACATCGGTGGCCACCATCAATTTCGATGATATATCTATGGACGCTTGTTTTAGCTAGATATTTTGGGGTTCTCTTACTCTGTTTCTTTATGCTGGTATAGAAATCATGAAAACATAGATCTAATATAATGTTCGTCCCTACGTCGAGAGATGCGCCCGGTTATGAGACAAACCATCGGTACTTCAAATTCAAGCGACTTTAAATCTGTGAACGCATTATAATTTCCATATATTTCCATTTTAGTTATGTTGTATGCCCCTCCCGAACACTCTTGACCTATCAATCCCGAAATTACAATCGCATCGTCGCCGGCCACTTGAATTATAGGAGCCTCTTATGATGATGTGATAGAACGCTCTAACCCGCGACACCACCTATGAGATGAGAATGACTAAGCAAGTTCGTACGGAAGTGCTTTGAGAGGGAAAGTCTCAATTTTGCAGTCGGGTTCGACTGTTCTAACAACTTGTTCTATATACAATAGTTTTTTTGTTCCTTTTATATCTCTATGGAAGACATGTTTCGTGTGGTGTTTCCTTTGGCTTCGTACTGCCTAGCTTAGCTTTTCTTGATAGGTGTATTATCCCCATTTTGTTCCCAATCTTATACTTAAGATTAGATCACATGACGGGTCACGTGATCTCCAACTCACACCACCATTAAGCTCTTTTCGCCTTTTTAAACTCACAGAACGAGATTTACGAGGTTCATCACGATACTAAGAAGCTATTATCAGTCTTGTGGCGGCTAGGGCGCGTCGTGTTATACAATGTCGTCACATAGGCTGATACCTCCTCTAATTAAGTGATGAAAGGGTGTTTCATCGATGTGCATTCGCTAGATTCACAGGCGTTCAACGTCACTGGCATCAAAGGGAAGACGTTAGAGAATATCCTCCAAGACGAAATGATCTTTTCATTTGAAAGTCTGTCTACCATCATGGTAGGTGGTTATAGAGTCCAATCATACCAAGGCGCCTCTGTTGTAGTCGAACAATCATAGCTAGCATAGTCATTCAAGACTTTTGTATACCGCAAAATTGTCAAGATGGCCTGAAGCAACGCAAGATAACCTGGCACCAAACCATCCATATCCTCCATTTTCAATGCCTGCCACAAGAAGGAAACCCTGAGGGTACTTGCAGGTGTACCCCCACGCAGAGCTAGAAAGGCACGAAACATATTCAATAATACTAGTGCCCACGGCGATACAATCAAGTAGACAAGTCCAAAATAAAACAACGCATAGAAAAAGAACGGGAAAAGAACGAATCCGAAAAGTATAGATAGCTCGCCAGGAATTATGCAAAACCGCCAAAAGAGGCTCCAATCCGGTTGCCAAAGAAAACTGTCTAGCCAAAGAGCGTACGTCCAGTAGGGAAAGAAATATGATCCGGCGGCATGAGCAACCAGAGGCCAGGCATTGAAGCCAAGCAGGATGGTGCAAGTAATCCGGCCAAGGATAAAACCGCCATCGACTTCCATGAAGCATAGAAAGACCAGAAAAGGATTGATCAGAGCATCTTCAATAGTCTTCTGTCTTTCTGCTCGTAGGCTCCAAGACTTTTGCCACTGTCGACTCAATATCAAAGCTTTCTCTCGTTCATCTTCCGATAGTTGATGCCAAGAGGCGACAACGGTAACAAGCTCTGCTACGAGCCAGGAAACAAATAACATCCAACCGCAGACTTTGGGACCCCAAATACCCCCGAATCCCTTGACACTGGACAACTTCACAGCTGCGAGAAGCATCGGGATCCAAGCCATGACGCGAAAAGTAAATCCTTTCTCGTAGTGTGCTGTTTCATCTAGTTGGGCGAGAAAGATAGTGTCTGGAGATGCTTTCTGAGCTTCTTCACTCTCTTCTTTGCGATCATTCTTCCCGTGAGGCCCAACAACTAGAGTGCTCCGCCGATGCAGATTCATATTTGCTCTTCCTTCCTCGGCCTCGATAGTCCGGCTTCTTCCTACAGGCGGGATAGGTTCATTATCGTCTCCTTGTCCCATGCCTTCTGAGACACTAGAGGTCCCGTGTTTTAAATGTTCCTGCTCTTTCATCCAATCCTCCTGAAACAACTCATACTCAGTCGAAGTCCAGCTGTTCCCCGCACGCACTGTTAACAGCGTCACGCAAATGATGTTTAAGGAATATCCTCTCCAAACTCCGGCTACTACTTTCGAGATAAGATTTAACGTTTCCACAAATCCCAGGTGGGGTGAGAGTCGCCATATCCGACCAGATTTGTTGTAGCTGAGAGACCCGCGGGGGTGAGCGAGACAGCCTATCGCAAGGGCGAAAAGGACCGCGAGTGCGCTTTCGTTGGACCAATTTTCTGAACTGCATGTTGGAGGAACCCACGGACTTGTCAAGTTGGAAGCTCCGGACATATCTCATCTCAAGGTAAGACGATGATAATTCCATAGCTCCATTTCCAGACGAAATTAAAGTGCGGCTGAGCTCAGACATTGGTGACTTCTTTTTCGCTGGATTTTGGTCACTCGTTTCTACGACGTCCATTCGTTTGGCGATGACCCCCTCGAGCATGGGCACAGGGATATTTTAGCTAGACCGTATAAGCTCTGGCGTGATTTAAAAGAGGTCAACCCAAACAAATTTGGACGGCTAATTGTTTTTGCATTGTAAAAACTTTGTACAGTAACAGGTAGTCTAAACCGGATCCCGCTTTGCAGGTTTACGTTTTATCGTGACCTTTCTCCCTCGACTGGAGACACTCTCTGATCTCATTAGCACTCAGGTCTGGTAGCTACACATAATCAAACCAGAGGGAAATCGCTTTTGTAAATCGAAACGGCAACTAATGACTCTTCCACGGTACATTGGATGCCTATGTCACCATCTGTTCAACACTCTCCATTTTTGACTCAGCTTCTTTCGCAATAATCCGCAAATGCTCATCAAGACTCTGCTCAGCGGCAAGTTCTCCAAGCCTCCGCTTCCAAAACTGCCACCGCTCAATACTAAGTCCATATCCACCGGACCATTCCCAAGTGCAGCCTGGGTCCAGGAACCGGCACGTAGCGGTGTCATCATATCTATCCGTGCAAAGTTTGTGGATGGAGGGCCCGGCAAGGCGTATCCAGGCAGCAGCCGGCGGTATGTACATGGTTGCCTGTTGAGCTTGGTCTTGGGAATATGACACCTCGAGGCCGTCAATGAGAGCAACGGAAGCAAAGAACGACATTCGTGTCGGATCGGGTGCACCGCTGAGGAATAAAGCCCCAAATGTGCTTGCGTTAAGAAGGACTGGCGCTTGGTCAAGCCAGTCACCAGTGCAGTCATAAATGGAATCTAAGTCTTTCCACAGCGTGAGCCTATGATATTAGTTCACCAAGAATAATGGTAACTTACAGGTGCAATAATCGCGGAACATGGACGTGAATCCAAGATCACGCCACACAACTTGCCCATTGAGCTTGGCTTGCTCTTCAGAATCGTCTAACACATCATCGCCGAGCTGGATAGCTAGAACGAAGTCTCGTAGTCTCTTGGAGATGCCCTCATCTTGTCCGACAGCACGTACTGCGCGAAAAACAATGCCCCAGATGACCGAGGCGGGATCAGGCTTTTGTTTAACCAGTGGTTCGTATAGGGCACAGACTTGTCGAGCAGCCGAGGAAGGGTCACTGTTGCCATTCACTAGTTTTTCGACGATGTCAATCGTCTTTTGAGGCTCCTGATCTTGCAACCACCTGTCGGCGCGGGCATCTACCGCCCATGAGGCATTACTTGCCATCGTAAATATGTCTTTATTCAACCAGAAAATTGAAAGGGGTTTTCAGAGATACTTGCCCTGATTTTTCGCATCAATAACGAAATTAGAATACGCGATTGTCCGAACTGTGCGGTTATGAGAGGAGCAGGAAGAATGGAAGTGACATGAAATTGTATTGGCGGCCGAAACATCTAAGGCTATGTCATGGATGAGCCTCATCTTACATTGGTAGCTGAAATTAATAAGCGGCATCTTGCAGTTGGTGCGATATCCAATACTAGACATTGCACCTATATATAGCTCCGCATAGCCGTGCACGGCCCCTTTTTGAACGGCCGCCTTCCTTTGAATCCACTATTATCTTTTACTGTAAGTTCCCTTCTGATTTAAGTTTAAAACATTTTTGATCCTGAATTCAGCTCACTATTAAAGTAAGTCTCATGATTGGCTCTCTTAAATTCCACCCGAATAAGGTTCAGACATCATCAATATCAACATAAAGCTCGGGAAGGTCAGCGCCATATGGTCGGCCGACGTGCACCCAAATATAATAAATGGCTTACCGTATAGGCCTTGGCGGCTCCAGATCCAGATTCCTCACACATAATTTAGGTCTCGGATCTTACCTTAATCCGACCTGATCTGGGTCTTGCGGGCGCCAGAAGCTTTGAGGCTCTATCTCCATCTCATTCTCCATCGGTCAATATCTCCACAAGAAACCTTGTGAGAAACCATAGGAGAATAGAAGGCAAGGATGCTGTGTATGAAATTTGCCATCCTTCCAAAACAAATGGCAAATGCTGGTTTCAAGCCTTGAAGATATATTCCTGGATCCTCTAGACGGTTAGCAATGGATGAGGCTGATAACCCGGGGCTTCATTGCCTCATTGCCTCATTGCCGTATCACACAATGGCCATAATACCACCATCTAGGAGGCTATATAAGGGTCTCATATCTCCCGTGTCTATGGTAGAAAACATCATCACAACACAGCACAATACAACAACAATTACAATAACATCTTAACCTTTAAAACCACCACCATGCAGTTTACTCCAGCTCTAGCAGCTTTGCTGTTAGCGACATCGGCTATCGTTACTGCATCGCCCGTTGACATAAGCAAGTCAGTCCAGCGGGACGCCGCGGCACCTGGTATCACCAAGCGAGCCAACATCTTTGACGAGAACTGTGGAAGTAAGTCAATGCCATCGCCGCAGTTCGAAGACGAACCTTTGCTAATAGTGTAGGCACGACATATGATGCTTCCTGGGTTCAGGCTGCATTTGACGCCTTGAACACATATATTAATGCAAACGGCAATTTGAAACGTATGTGACCACCCTAAGCTACTACTACTTTTCATAGCGAAATGTACTGATGACAATGTTTTAGCATCCGCGGGAACAAGAACATACCCACAGAACTACCAAGGTACTGATGGTCTTGTCGCGTCTGCTTTGGACAGAATCCCAGGGTGCCAGACCGGCCAGGCGGGCATGAGGTACAATGAGTTCCCGCTCATGTCTGGCGAGGTCTTCAATGGTGGCCCACAGGCCTCGCAGGGCCCGGCCAGAGTTATTGCTATTGGGAGGGCGCCAACCACTCCAGGAGGACTGTGGACCGATGTCACGTACTGCTTGTCAGTGTATCATCCCAATGCGGCCGGTGCCTTTTTCCCTTGCACCGAGGTTGATGATGGAACATAAGCGACTGCATTTGTGAAAGAGAGAGGAAGATCGACACGGCAGGGTGCAGATAGAGTAAGATGTATTTCCAACTAGAGTCTCAGTAAGGGGTTTGGGGTTTCGGGGGCCGGTGGCGTCTGGAGTTTTTATTTATCATTTAGACCAATTTGCCAAATTAACATGTTGCCTTTCAACCTGCCTTCTAAATTTGATTGCTTGAGCAATTTGGAGCTCTCACTTCTAGTGAACTTACTTCCTAACATCCTATAATATCTTATAATTGAGCCCGCAGACCCGTGTGCTTGTAATATATCTGAAATTACTTCTACAAAAGTTTCCCTACCTAACGTCTGTCCCTGCGTAGCGAGACGCACCCCGTAACGAGACAAATTGTAGGTACTTCGACTTGAAGCGACTCTAAATCTGCCAATATATTAAAATTCCAGTATATTTTTTGTTTTAATTACGTTGTATACCTCTCCTAAACACTCCTAACTTATTAATTCCGAAAATTTTAATTGTGTCGTCGCCGCTTATCTGAATTAGAAAGAGCCTCTTATTATAGTGTGATGGGGACCCTCGACCCACGACAGTACCATTTAACTCTTTTCGCCTTTTAAACTTCATAAACAATAAGATATAGATCTACGAGTTTTTCCACAAGGTTACAAAGTTATTCTCAGTGTTCTGGCGGCCAGAGCACGCCATGTTAGACACCGTCGCCACATAGGCTAATACCTCCTCCAGTCAGTGGCGGTGTGGTCATAGTAACCTCGTTAAAATTATAATAAGTGGCTGCGACGTTTGTGGCTGCGCATACCTTGCCAGAAAATTCCTGTTTCCCGACATCCTACGATTAAGTTAAAGCAAAAAGAGGCCCTGTGCGGAGCCAACAAAATCGGCCGTCCCCTTCCTAGGGAAATGCTTCTGCGTGACAAACTTCCGACTCTTCACTTCCGGTTTTCACTTCTTCTCTAACTAGGTCCACAAATTAGAACATTGAGTCAAATACTGAAACGTTTCGGCATCAGACAACATCTCAACTCGATCCATCACTCTCCCTTCTGCGATATCCTCTTCCGTCAGGATATTTCCGTGTACTATAACAAAAGTAGGACTGCGGGAGCTCAGAATCTTCATGGCCCCGTCAACCCCACCATTTCTGCCAATGAAGGCCCGCCCGACCAAGCTATACTGGGTTCCTTGAGAAAGGTCCGTTGATGGTCGAAGAATAGCTGCGGCGTCGGAGTTCAAAAACTGAATTATTATGTCTCCAGGCATAGAGGATGCCGGACAGAGACCGAACGCTTGCGTAGATGTAAGGAAAATATTTGGCGGAGTGGATGGAGGAGGCAACGACTGCTTGATATCGGCAGTCGATATCGTGGCTGGCATCTCCTGGAATGCAAAATCTTGCGAAATACCTTCCTTTACACTAACCAACGGGGCAGCCTTGAAGTAACCCCCAGCCCAGGGTTGGATCATATTCATGCATTTTGACTCGTACATAGACTTCGTTTTGGAGATTATAGGAGATATCTCCGTAGGAGGCGACAAAGACTTGGTATATTTCTTTGCATTCTCAATAGCATCCATCATAGCGTACATTGCTTCGGATCGTTGAAGTACTCCGATGGGAACGGAATACCTCTAGTGGCTTCAGGAAAAGGCTCGAACAAATGCTCTAAGTTAGCTTTGATATCATCGAACGAGTCGTCGCTGGTACATTCAGTATCGATATGCTTTATTGTCCCAGTGTGGAACCCAGCGAGGCGAAAACATGGAGTCATGTTATGGGTGTTGACAAAAGGTCCCCTGAGCAATGCTTGTGCGATCTCACCAAAACGGACAGTGTTTAGGTCATAGTGATCTCCCTCGCCACGAACCCTGGGGTGTTTGATATACTGAATCATATCGGTGAAGAACTCGAACATTGGCTTTTCGTAATCGATTGGCATATCAGGCACATCTAGAAGCCCAAGGACTCCATAGATTTTATCTCTTGCTATTCCACATTGTGCGCCTAGGCAGATATTAAGCAGCATTTTTAAGTCCAAGTCCGGCTGGTCTCCCAAGTCAGCAACTAGTCCCCTTCGCTGCTTGTCAAAAGTTGCTGCTCTACTCGTATCAAAGGCTTCACTAATCTTGTCCCAGTCTACACCCGTTTGTAGATGTCGAGATACAGAGGCCTGCATAGGGTGCACACCTATTTGTAGATGTCGAGATGGAAGCGCCAAGACCAGCATATGGTGCATAAGTGGTCGCAATGCGCTATAAATCTCCCAGCGAAAACGCCTATCCCCACAGCAGATCACAAGATCTTTGGCAAGGAGAACTTCTTGAATGATCCATACTCGGCCCAAGTATGGGCAGACTGAGAATATTCTACACATCGCCTCTGACAAAAAGGGAAATGCTCTGAAGTTCATGACTGCCGCGTCTACAAATCCACTACTTCTGACTATCAAGTCTCGAGCGGCATGTTCGGTAAGCGGGAATACTATTGGTGGGCCATATAAAATGCTTCTTGGAATTATGCAGTATAATGCTTCCATAGTGTCAAAGGCCTCGTCGAGGTATTCATTCGATGTACCAAGCCAGGCGAGAACTGTAGAAGCTTGAGAGTAGATATTCTTCATCTCGCGAATTTGGGTCGATTTATCTAGTTCATCCTTTTGGTTAATGCAAATTGCATCAATCCAAAGAAGTTGAACTCTTGTTTTGTCTCGAAGGTAGTATAATGCCAACCAGAGATTTTCTCCGACGGGGAATGGCGCTCCGTTGACCAGGATGCCGCATTTGATGGAATCGTCCACAGTACCCCACACATAAGATAGTGCTTCATATCTCGGCTTCGTATTGAGGTCCACTGTCACCATTTGACACACTATAGGAGATGTCCCCTCGCCGGGAAGGAGTAATATCAATCGGGTGTGAGGCCCTGATGTGGGGAGGGGGCTGTAAAGAAATGTACGATCTTTATCATGACCCTCTATTGAAGGGAACAAATCATCGAGCTTTGTGGGAGTAGGAGTAGCCTTCCTGTAATCTGGCCGACTAGCAACATCGATTTGTCTGGGCAGGTCTCTGGCTCTCGACCAGACTTGTGGTGCTACGTTGAAGAGAAGGACCGGCAGGAAGGCAAGAGTGCACCTGATGACAGTAAGAATAACACCTTCGCCATTGATGAGTTGATCGTATAGATCAAAAATCCCTGCCATGTTGTATTTCCTGGCGCATGTGAGAGTATTTGTTGAGGGTTCATGATCTGTACGTATATTTGAGCTGAATTAATGTTCGAGAAACTTACGCCACACGTGTGACCATTTTGATGTGACAGGCCTTGAGAATCGTGGCTAAGTAAAATATAGCGACCCGGGCGTGAACATGGTAAATTTTATCTAGGCTAATGTGCGTTACTAAGCATTGAAACATGTGGACCCTCTCATGGCACCGGAGTAACTCCCGGAATGCATTCTTTTCTTCTATGAGTGTCTTCAAAATTTGGAGCTATATTAGTTCGTTACAGAAACTTTCCTTAAGTGCTCCGGATTCCAAAAACACTTCAATAGTCGCGATTAAACAGGGGGGAACAGCCAAAGCAGTGATCAGTGGCTCAATTAAAACGATCAATAGCACGATCAATTACAATCTTTTCTTTATTACTAAGTAGTCTCCTCAGGGAAAAATAGTTAAAGGAAAAGATATATTAATAAGAAATTTGTAGATTAATAAAGAAAAATTTCATAATTCCAAAACTATAGATTCGTCTCGTGACAGGGTGCGTCTTGGGACGCAGGGACAGACGTTAGTTTTCTACGTACAGTCAAGGATCAATGACCCGCAGTTCAAGCTGGCTGTGTACAAAGTAAGATAACTCTATTTTAAAGGATATTTCTAAAGTGGGCTTTAGTGCCCCAATAACTGTGATAGAGAAATAAGTTTTTAGTGTTTCTTGAATGACGTAAAAGAAACTGTAGTAGAGTGACAATTCAGGCAGCACCCACAACGACTTTTCCCTTGATACTAGTCCACTTACCAAATAGTGAGACCAGAAATGACAAACCAGCAGTTGCGATCGCAATGGCGTAGGTCACTTTTAGTGCAGCCATGTAAGATGTGATTATTGATGGGAGCACGTCTGCAGAGAAAGCTTGACGCAGTCCAGTGGCACCAGCTTCCAATACGAGAGATGGGTTGATAGATGGGGCGTTGATGTAAAGCTTCGCGATGAGAGTATTGACAAAGACAGAATTAGCTGCTGAAACGAGCAAGGCGCCACCCATAGTTTGTGAAACTTGTAAGTCGTTAGAATGGCCAAGCAGAAAGTGTAAATAGAAGATAATTGCTGAGCGCTTACAAAGTAAAATGGATGTTACTATAGAAACATCTTCTGGCGTAGCAATAGCTTGCCCTGCCATGATAGGTACTTGAAAACATGCTCCAATTCCAATTCCAGCAACCATTTGATACCCGACCCAGTGTGATTTCGAGGAGGTTGTAGAAAGGGTATAGAGAAGGCCGGCTCCGACAGTAGCTATTCCAGACCCGAATAACAGAAGAGGAGTAAATCTGCCAAAAGCAGTGAGTGCACCTCCGCCGATGATGACGAAGAGAGCTAATAAATAGTAAGCACGATTTTGGTATTGAAGAAACCCAAAAAAAAAAAAAGGGACGAACTCATTACGATTATAAGTGGCAAATTCCGAATACCACTTTGTGCCGCTGATACATTCTGAACCGACTGAAAGTAAATTGGAAGATAATAGAGTAAAATGAAAAAAGATCCACCAAGACTAAATATCTAGATATTAGTAGGTATTCCCCAAGGGATATTGGAAATCGCTTACAAAAACATGAATAAACATCCAACTATCATGGTTCGATCCTTCAACAATCTTCCCAAAAAAAGCGCTCTATCTTTCTGGAAGTACTCGACGACAATGAAGACACAGACTATGAGTACAAACCCTACGAGAAGGCCGATTATGTGAGCTGAGTTCCAGTCTTTTGTCACACCGCCGTCTTGTAGCGCTAAAATATAGCATATGACAGCCGCCATGATGAGAAATGCACCTGGAAGGTCCATCTGGAGTACCTTCTCCAAAAGCGTCGCCTGGGTCGTCAGGGCTCTATTAGCAAGTCAATAACCTGTTAATTCATAGTCATGAGTGATTTTAACCCACCCTTTCGGACTCTTAAAAAAAAGTAGAATGATACCTGCGCTTATCCCACCCACGGGTAGGTTGATATAAAAGCACCATCTCCAAGTTGCCTTGGCCGTGAAAACGCCTCCCAAGAGTGGGCCTACAACACTTGCGATTCCATAAGTCGCTCCCAGGATTCCAGTGAATGCCGGTCGTCTGACTGGAGCAACTGAGAATGCAATTATTGTATAACAGCCCCCAAGCACCCCAGCAGCACCAATTCCAGTAATAGCTCGACCAGCAATCAAAGCATTGCTATTAGGTGAAACTCCGCAAACGAGGCTTCCAAGTTCGAATACTCCAATAGCAATCAAAAACACGGTCTTAAGTGGGAAGTATTTGTAAGCCTTGCCCCAACTGGATTGTGAGGCAGCGATCGTGAGGAAGAAGGAAGACTGCCACATCAGCTTGTTAATAATTGAGGGAGTATTTTGGGCAATAATAAGCCTTACAGCATACCAGCCAACATCGCCTAAGCTGTGGAAGTCGGATGTGATCTTAGGAACTGCTGTAGAGAGGATCGTCATGTCTAGAGAAGCCTGTGTTGGTCAGAAAGGTCGCCTCAAATCTCAATACAATGTCTGGAACGCCCGAGAGTTATTTTGTAGTGGTTTGTCTGGCAACCATGAGCAGGAACTCGATGAAAAAATAACGAACCAAAAACATTGAGAGCATCAGCGCAACAATCATCATTCCTAGATTCCAACCATTTGGATACTCTTTTTCGTCAGGGGGCGTAGCAGTACCAGAAGAAGCTGTTTTGCTGGCATCCTCTTGTATTGAATCGACTATGTCTTTCTCCGTCGAGAAGTTTGGTTCCGAGAGGGTCTTGTCTGGGCCTGACATATTTCTTACGTGATTTCTCTAACGATTAATTGATTTTGTTGATCTTGCGGCTGTATATTAAATCTTTCAAGTCGCTGTAATCGTCGGTCTGATGATTAAATTTAGGGGATCTCAAACGAAGGATATCAGCTGGATCTCAGCGTCTTTAGAAAGAAATAAAATTTGAAACATGGATTTCTAATCAGAAAAGTATTCTCGAAATTACCAAATGGTCGAATCCATGGCAGAAGTGTAAGGGCGAGTTATATCTATCCTGTTCGTCCGAAGTTCGCTTATTTCGTCCGGACCTCGTTTGCTTCGTCCGAGCCTTGCTTTGTCGCCGCAAGAAACAGAGCCTTCGTCCGAAGACTGGATGCTTTGAAATCAAAATGCGTTTAATCTACTTGGAACAAGTAAACACCCTGAAATTTTTCTCAGGTGAAGCTCACATAGTGAAGATTAGAATGTACGTACACCATTCCTACGTGATACTCCCTGCATTAACATCGATCAACCAGGCCCAATCGTCCTCCAAATCTGTACCAATCATATTCGTCCAATCCAAATCCATCAAAGAAACATCGGTATTCAGATCAGAGTTAGCTAGATGATCTATCTCTGTAACTTGTTGAGGATTAGGTCTGGACATCTCGTGATCTGATAAATCCTGTACGGTATTATGTGTCAAGTGGAATATTGGAAGTTGTCGAACGGATGTAGATTCTGGGGATGCACACATGGGTTTTTTCATTAATTTTCCTGGAGAAATAGTAATTACTCCTGAGCCTGGAACCGTGATTTTGACGTAGGCGATTGAGGTATCATCAATTGATGACGGACACGTGCCTGTCTTTCCAGCATGAACCAGAGAGGCCAATGTATCTAGGCCTTGCACGGCTTGTGAAGCAATTGTATTATTCGAAACTACTGAGGCTGTTCGAAGAATATTCAATGTTGATTGGACTGTCTCCGAGTCATTGACTTGATCAGTGGTTTGAAGAAGGGGAGGTGAGTTAAGGCTGCCATAGCCAAGAAGTCCGAGAAGTAAAATTGCTGAGCAAATGAATGCCTGATAGTCAACCAGCTTAACCATGCTAAAGGCTGACATGCTATCAGAACGCATAAGCTGATAAATTCTCAAAGTGTCTCGACATGCACTTAAGCAAGCATTTCGATGGTTTAAAAGCCGATGATTCTCAATGGACTGGATCATAAGTGGCTGGTGGAGCAGAACTTTTGCTTGGAAGAACCAGAATTGGCTTGCCAGGTTATCCATATACTCTGCTCCAGTAATTCTGCGATTTCTAAGCGCAGCAGGAGCATCCCAGAAATCTTGAGGAAGCTCATTTGCCGCCAAATCAACATCGCGACTAATATCTTCTGTATCAAGAATAGAAGTCTCGAGACCCATTTGATTCCGGTCAATGATTCGAGCAGATAATTTTATCATTTGGTACTGAAAGAATCTTGGCGTCCCCCTCACACCTTGGATAGCAGGTGAAATTGTTTTCCAGTTAACTGCATATGGAAGACCCAGTAGCAAGCTCAGGTATAGGTCTCGTTCACAGAGCGAGAACCAGGTTTCATGTTGACTAGCCATACGAGAATCCCTTATTCCAAGTGAATTACGATGATGGCGATGGAAGCCAAGAAGTTGTGCATGTGAAATTGCTCGGTGGATCAATATCCAGTTCATCTTCAGCAGCCCGAGATTCATGCAAGTACTTCCTACCATCATAATCACCTCGATCCCAGCATGGGAAGTAGAGAAGCCATTATGACTGATGATGAGGCGGTTCAGACGATCAAAGTACTCCTGGAATAGCTCTCCTGGGGGGCGGGAAAGTTGGCATATTATATCTTGGTGAGTCTGACTATCCAATTGCTGGAGACAGATCGCAATGCATAAGATACCTAACGCTACAAATGGTGGCTCACTCGAAGAGAGCGTCCAGTTTATAAATTCTTGTAGAGATTGGATTTCTTTTTGTGCCATTGATTCTCGAAGCCAGCTTCCCACTGCTCTCCTAGTAAATCATCAAAAGAGGTTCCGTAGCAAAGTGAAAGCTCGATGGAGGGCAGTTTAAACTTACCATTTATTCCACCATGAGCATGTAGCATTTATAATGCTTGCCAAAAGCCTAGGTTGCGGAAGGTCTTTACAGAGTTCATCACAAATACGAGAAGGTTTCGTCAGCGATTGCTGGTCGAGAGTCCCGACCGCAGAATCATTGCTATTCGAACGAGATGCCCCATCAACCTGGCCGGAGTCGTTTTGCTCCCACTAGAATTAGGTTAGTAAAGGAGGTTCCATGTATCAAAACACGAATTGCTTACGATTGCATTGTTGAAAAGAGATGCTACAGGATCTATATTTCGAGGAATATTCATATGAGCATTCTCAGGGCTTTGATAGTTTACGGTGGGAGATCCTAGGTTATATGCGTCCCCGCCAATACCTCCCTGACGAGTTTCAAAGTCTTCAGAGCTTCCTTGGCTCCTTTGGCTCTCTTGGCTGCTAGTGAGATTTGGATGGCTGGGCAGCGCAATGCCACTAGAAGCCTGAGATCTGATAAGAGCCTCAAGTTGTGCAACTCTCTCCTCCAAGGCAACTTTGGGATTTGCTGTTTCTGGAATTTCACCAGCAATTTGGTCTATAACCTTGCTTTGCATAACGCATTTCGTGTCTCTGACTATACAGCTCATGCAGTTCTCCGTATTATCATCTCTGAAGATACACTTAACCTTTCTCTTTCGGCCTTCGACTAATCAGCATCGTTCATAAACCCAGTAGAAGTTGATCCTACATTCAACACAGCTTTTCGTTCCTTTCCGCATACCCTTCTCCACCTTTCCAGATGCCATGGCTGACAAGGGGGTCTTGCTGGCAGGCATCTTGGCGATCGCTCAAAACTATACTTTTACAGTTTCGCGAGTGCCCAGTCGTCCATAATCCTATGGGGCCCATATATGTGATGAGAATAGACACGTTTGGTGATTGAATGTGGCAGGAGTTCAAAAGCTGTTTTCGTGGTTGAGCAGTTGTTGAGCTTGGCAAGCCAAGAAGCACTCGACTATTTGTTAAAAACGATCGGCGGTCAATTTCAAGCGAGCCCACTAACCTTAATCCAGCGAACACAACTTAAACCAGCATCCAAGCAGCAGCAACTGCCCAGGTCCTAAGATGGAAATTGAAAATCTTTCTGTCGAGATTCCAATATCGAAATGACTGTTCGAAAAATCTGAAATTTTACTGCAAGGTTCACATGAAATCACTCTAACTTGGCTTTGTTGTGATCATGGGAAGGTAGGATCAACATACTCCGCCAGTCTGGCCAGGTTTAGCCTAAGTGCTGCCTCTTTAGAAATCGTCACCTCTTCATGATGGGGTTGCAAGTTGCCCGGGTTTTGTACAGCCACTGAAGCGATGGCCTCTTAGCTTGCAAGAGTATTATCGTATGACATGGATAATCTGAATGAGGGAAAATGCAACGATTGAGATAATCCATGGCACCCAGACGCAAATAAAAGGTTGCACTAAGACTTTCTGGCTACATCGCGTTCTAGGAGATTTCACAACCCTACACAGCGGCCTATTCTGCGCCAGCAACCCATCAGCAGTCCCCATCTCCCACTCCTTACTACTCGCCATGCTTTGAATATTTCTATAATAGGCACCATGTTCCTGGGGCCGCCACCACTTATGTGGCTTATGTCGCTGGTTTAGAAGAATAGTTCATCCAACAGGGAGGAAGTCAGCTTTCCTCCTCGGCTAACAACATCATTGAAAAGTCAGATTTTGAAGTTAGAATCTCGATCTATTACAGGATGAATTATAATTAGTATGGAAGCCTGTATAATTATCTTTTCCTTCTATATTCAAATTCAAATAGTGTCAAAGGAATAATGAGTTACTGTCGCGGAGAGTTTATATATTGAGTTACAAAGTCGCATTCAGCGGCGTCGCTTTTTGCGCGACAGTTACTAAATTGTATGTGCCGAAGAGCGAGACCGAAAGCGACACGATAACTCCTCCCGGCTGGTCAGCGGCAATATTGTTAACCGCTCCACAATATATATATTACATCATAAATTGAACAGAACTTAAGATGCCTTGGTGTTTGGGTAGCCCGTAAGCAGAAAACAACAATTGATATCCAGCCCACCATCCGTCTCAAATCTGGGGTCTGCTGCAGTCTGCTGCTGTACCTGTGCAACTTATTAACAAGCAAGCATAAAGCCAGGCGTTCCCACGTTTCAATAAAGCCTTCGAATAGACACAAAAAACCTAGCTTTTGTTCAGACGAAAATGCAATACACGGCCGTTACAAATGAGCTGCCATGAAGATTGACGGCAGCCTGGCCGATGGCGCAGAGGCTTATGTAACTTACTGGTTCGCTTAAAGTCCACCCTGCATAATTCATTCTTTATAGTTTCTTTAACTTTTGTATATCTACAGTCCCTTCCGTTTCCGTTTTGTCGGAACTCATGCCGCCTCCTAACAGATACCGCTACCCATCGATAGATGATGTTGAGGATGTCGAAAAGTACTGTTTGGGTGGGTATCACCCTGTTAATTTGCATGATGTACTAGGCAACAAATACAAAGTTGTACACAAGCTTGGCTATGGCGGATTTGCTACCGTGTGGCTTGCTCGAGTTCTTGGAGAAAATCGATTTGTTGCACTGAAAATCCTTATAGCGAACACATCTGATGCAGACCTCAAGTTCCTTGTATATCTCCGGGATTACGGCAAAGAACATCCTAACATAGTTCGTCTGCAGGAATTATTCCAAATCACAGGACCAAACGGCCTGCATCAATGCTTAGTACTTGACGTTATTGGACCAAGTTTAAAGAAAATCGCCACACGCCGTATTCATCTGCCAGAGTCTATGGCTCGTAGAGCTAGTCAACATATTGTAGAAGGGCTAGCGCATTTGCACTCTAACCCAGATTTAGACATAGAACTTTTGACTGGTGATGTCCGTATCATTGACTTCGGAGAATACTTCATCGCAAATAGTCCACCTTCTAGATTACTTGGAACTCCTGTAGTATTCTTTGCGCCAGAGATGTACTTCGGGTGGTCAGGTTCAATGGCTTCTGACATTTGGGCATTAGGATGTCTGATATTTGAGCTCCAGGCTTCACGACAGCTGATGAGGCAATTGAAGAGATTATGCATACACTTGGCTGTCTCCCTACAGCATGGAGACATACCTATTTTGACAAATCTCGAGAAGCTTATTTCCAAAATGGCGGAGAAGATCCGTGGTTTGATCCCTCTAACAGCCTTCGCCATCCACTCGAATCTCTACTTAACGCGGTTGTGCCGCAACCAAGGGAAATCAGCAGATTGTTAGATCTTCTTAAACGAGTTCTTACATACGCGCCAAACGATCGCTTGTCCGTCACTCAGGTTGCAATGCACCCGTGGTTTACAAATTCAAGTAGTAACCAGGAGAGTGGGGCCGTGACGGGTCCATATAATAAATATGGGGTCACCGCATCTACACCCGCCACCGGTGCAGCGGGAGGTGGAGGCGCCTCGGGCTGCTAGTCATTCTGTATGGACAGCAAAGACTGAGTGGGCTGACTTAGCTCGATGGGCATAATTGAGGATAGCGTAACAATTGACAGGTTGCGACAGCGACGCAACAAAATGGTGAGCGACAACCTTGATTATAAATACAAATAAAATCTTAGATCCGGCTTAAATCAAGTAATCTTTAGAAAGGTTGATATTATTCACTATCCAAAAGGGGTTTTCAATATTTATGATAACCCAATCGGATTATTCCGATGTAGCCACGCAATGTGCAACGTAGTAAGCTGAAAATTGGAGCTGAGAGTGGCTTTTCCGGAGTGTTAAATCCGGAGTGAATATCTTAATCGGGCCTAATCTAATTTTCTCAGCGGATATTCCCAAAATTTTGCGAAAGTTCACGTTATTGTATACTTCGTATTCTTGGCAAACGCAAAATCCTAGTATTCAACCCTCCTCTTACCCCGACCACCTTGTCTTGGCAAAAGCTTATCAGAACTCACTACACTCACCATGGCTAGTGTACAAGATAGCGATTCAATTTCGGCACAACTGAGGTCAGAATGCATTCAAACCACAACCAAGATTTGAACTAAGCAAGCCTGTAAATATAGCTCGAGACTTTGGTACGAAGCGAAGCAAAATCTGAGCAATGAAGAGCGAGAACATATTCAGGATTTTCATGACAATAAAACTGACAATCATAGAATTGTGGATGATGTCTTGAACACTGCTAAGGAGAAGCAGAAAGAGGCCGAAGAAAAAATGTGGATGTTTAAGCATAGCGATGGGAGAGTCGTTGTAGTGCGAGACATTTTCTCTAAGATCGTTGATTCGATCACGAAGTTCCAGAGTGCGGTGGACTTCTTAGTATCCATGGATGTTAGCGGACACGCAGCGCTTCCTTGGGCTGGAGTTAAATTCCTCTTATCGGTTTGTGGTGCTTTTCCTTCGTTTCCTTTTGGGGGTCATTCGTTACGGGAATCAGACTAACAGTGTATAGATTGCTGTCAAGGATTCCCAGAAATGGGGATCGGTGATTTCGGGAATGGAATTTGTCACAAGGGAGATTAGCTACTATGGCATTTTTGAAGTCATTTATTTAAGGCAGGAGTTCTCGGCTACAAAACAACTCTCCAATGCGCTAGTACAAGCGTATACGAAGATATTACAATTTCTGTCTGGAGCAAGGCGCTATTATAATCAGAATTCTCTCAGTAGGTGCTCGGACTCTCTGTCACCTGAAATTGAATACTGATATTCTATAGAACGGTTTTTGGGTACCGCGTTCTCCCTTGACGAGGATCTCAGCGGCATCATCACTGGAATCAAAAGTGAACGGGACGATATCGAACGTCTAAGAGGGATGATTGATGGGCAACGTGAGTACACTTATAACAAAATCGAGAAAGGAAATTCATACTTACCTCTTCTCGCTATAGATGAGAGAGAAATAGGGGAAGGTATAGTGGCTTTAAATCAAGGTAACTCATTCGACCCTCATTGCTTCGTCGGAGTTTTAAGAGCTGCTCACCATTTTGTAGACCAAATAGCAAATCAGGACAGATTAGTTGGTTTATTGCATGATCTAGCCGCACCTATGGAGATTATGACCATGCAGTTGACTGATGTGAAACACGAGCTGGGTGAGATACAATCCGGTAGGAAGTTTTCATCGCAGCCTGCATATTATACTTGTTGAACTAGCTAACGATGATCTTTTTCTTTAGAAATGGAATCGAGGAATAAGGCAGACGAATTGCCGAGGATTTACGCTCATCTCCAACCAGGAAGAATGAGGAACTATGAGACTAAACTCGGAAATTTGACTCCTGGAACTGCCACGTGGATCTTGCAAAGTGAATCTTTCGAGGAATGGTTTGAGGGTAAAAAACCTGTTCTCTTTGTTTCCGGAGGTCCAGGTACTGGTAAATCGCATCTCTCTACGAAAGTGATTGATTACCTACGGAAAACATCTCCGGAAAGCCAGCGTCAGAACCGCGTAGCTTACTATTACTTCGATGAGAGCGATAAGAGCACTCGCTCAGTACTCACCGCGCTGTGTGCAATCGTATACCAGATTGCATTAGAAGATAACTTATACTGTACGAATGCTGCGAAGATCTGTGACCGATCGCCAAATTTCGCCATGGCCACGAGTGGAACTGTGTGGAAAGATTTTCTTGCTGCAGAATATGGACCTACTTCCGGCGACCAACTCTTCCTTGTATTTGATGGCATTGATGAAGCAGAATGAGAAGAATTCTCGGATTTTCTAAAGTTGTTATCAAGATCGGTCGTTCAGGGCACAAGAATCCAAATACTTCTCGTCGGACGTCCAGAAATAAACTCCATCATTACCGAGAGATTTGTCAATTCACTATTCAATATTATCGAGGTTTCGAGCAAAGTTAATATCGATGATGTTAGAAAATTCAGCCAAGCAAGATATGACGAACTTATCAAAGTCTCTAAAACACTCAAGGGCTTACGGCATACAGTAACTGAATCGCTCACCGAGAAGGCAGATGGAATGTTCTTATGGGTAGATCTCATCTACAAAGAGGAACTTCAAGATATTCGTAGTCCAATGAAACTTAAAGAAGCGTTGGGAAACCTCCCAGATGGGGGTCTCACCAATCTGTACGACCGTATCTTCCTACGAGTCGAACGGGATACCCCACCAGCAAAGCACTTGGTGCTACAGGAATTGTTCAGTTGGATAACATGCTTCAAGAAGCCTCTATCTTTGTTCCATTTGAACCAAATTCTGCAGATTTCGAGGGGGCATCAGTACTCTGATGTTGAGGTTATCCTGGCGGAGACATGTGCTTCGTTATTCGCACTCGTTAAGACGGGGGAAGTGTTGTTAGAAGAATCAAATCAGTTGGAAATGAAAGTCAGAGAAAGTACCGATCATTCTCTCAATGATAGTAGACAGAGTGACGACCAAGAGAATACCGAAGCTGAGCAAATGGAGGAGAGTTATGATGATGATAACTCTAGCGATGACAAGGATTATGATGCCGAAAAGGAAATGGCAGAGATCGCCGAAGTTGAAGAGCAATATCGCAATCGCCAAAAAGAGATCTTTGTGCACCTGCGACATGCATCCCTCGGCGATTACCTAAGGAGAGTAGATTTAAAACCCACTGCTATTCTACCAGACGTAAAGCAAAGTCAGGTTCATGTCGTGGTAACGATGTTGCAGATAATATGCGAAGGATCAGCTGCGCCCGAGGAGCTCTGGCTCTATTTGATGGCTAATTTCATAAGTCAACTTGGCTCGCTAGATGATCGCATTGTTTTAGAGGCCGACATAAAACTCATTATCGGGTATCTCCATGAAATATTTACTTCCGAAACTCTTGGAAGGTATATTGCCAAAGTTCATGAAACAGATCGCTATGCTCTCCTAGATCCAGGTAATGGAACAGGTAGCTTCTTCTTTGGGTTGAACACGAGTCAACAGAATGATAATTACATCGTCATTCAACAGTGGCTTCGGAAGGCTCAGGACAATGGGCTGACAAAGTTGGATTCCGGGATTTCGAATTGGGTTAGACAAATTGTTGATAATCCCTTGCAGCTCCTGGTTCCTCTAATAGAAACGTGTATTGGTGAATGGCTGACGTGTAGGGAGGACGGAGAGAATCTATTCTGTAGATTTAGATTTATTTGGCAGTGTGCTGTTTCTGTAAGTGTATCTTTTACTTCAAAGCTAGCTTGTCTAGCAACATTTATATAAGAAGCTAAACTGAGAGATACTGATAGACAGACCTTGTTCCTCCAATTGTAGAAGGGGTGAATTTCCTTGATCTTATAAGAAATATTAGGGATTTCCTCGGTGGTGTTGATCCATTTACCTTTATTGCAGGTCTTTCAAACCAACAACCGACAATGGAAATGCATCTTGTGATCGCGAAATCCATTTCTGAACTACAATTTTTCACTGAAACACAAATTTATGGAGAAGTGGCTGTCAACGAATATCAGAATGCATTCAGAATGGCTCAGGAGCAAGAATCTAATGGCATGTTAAAGGACTTTTATCTCCAGCAAATCACGGCGTGCGTTAATGTTTCCGACATTACTGCTGAAAAAAATGCTCTTGAGGCAATTGAGAACCATTTGAAGCTGGATGATTCGAATGCGAAAGTCTTTACCTCCCTCGGAGTTGTCTGCTTTTTGAATCACGACAATAAAAGAGCTATCGAAAGTTTTAAGAGATCTCTCGGACTGAACAAGAGAGACGAGGACGCTGGGTTAACCCTGCTACGGACGCTGTTCAGAATGAAAGACTATGACAGCATGATGCACCAGATTGAGTACTATGGTACTGCAACAGTTGGGACTTGGCTGCTAAACGGCTTCAGTACTGCAAACTTGGATGTTCACAAAGATCTCTTTCATGCCGCACGCAGGCTCAATAAAGCAGATATGGTGATAGAGTGTTACGAATATGCAATTCAAAATTACCAGCTATCAGAACAGGACGTCAGGAAAATGAAGGACTTCGCGGGAATCAAAGATGATGACCTAGTGAAAATCGCAAAGAAAACTTTAAGATACCGAACGGTGAATATTGCAATCTCATCCTTGCTCCGCATAATTTTAGGAGCACTATGTTTGGAATTTTTAGGCCAACTGGACAGGGCATTTGAGCTTTGGACAACAGGATTCTTCCAACACAGCGAATTTTTCAACTTTGGTAATCTGGGTTTCCACTATACTACGAGACATATAACTCCGCGTTTGTTCGAACTTTTCTCACAACTAATCTACGACAAAGCCTTGGATCCAAATCTTAAGGTAGCTGGCCCAATGATTTCCCATCTTGAGCATCTTTGCCGCCGCGAGAAGATATTCTATGAACTTAATAAGTTCATTTTTCAAGATGGTCTCAGCAACGCGAATCTGCTTCTAGCAAGGCTCTATCTGAGGCATGGGAGAATAGATGAGGGGCGCAAGATGTTGAATGACCAGTTTCAGATTACAATGGGTATCATTGGAGGTGAAGAGGTCTGGAATAATTATTTCGGATATGGAGCCCTTGCAGCACTGTTATCTCTCAATGGGCAGTTGGAGAAAGCAAATATCGCCTCTTCGCTGAGGCGATTTGCCCATATTGGATTTCAAAAGAACATCAACAACGATCATGACCGGCCTATTTTACATTGCGCAGGTGGGTGCATGATCGAGAGTGAATCAACTAGAATACCTAACTGCGATAACGCATATGTCTGTACAACTTGCGCTGACAGCAGCTTTTGCGAGAACTGTCATAACAACCTGCACAATAAGACTGAGCCAAGAAAGATCTTTATATGCAGTCCTAGTCATAGTTTCATCAAAACCCCGGCGGAGGATCTGGATAAAATCATGAATCAGACAATAACCATAAAAGGGGAGAGTATTTCGTTGCCAGACTGGCTTATGGGAGTGCGAAAGGAATGGAAGACTGGGCTCTGTTTCAAGTCTTAAGTTCTGAAAATTACTTCAAGAAGGACGTATAGCAGATGGACTCCTAAGATATGCTATGATCCCTTCTCAAACCAATTATTCGGTGCTGTCACCATGCCCGCCAATGCCTCACTCATTGCATCTCTTTACTAAATATTTCCAGATTCCTGATAAATCTAAAGTATCACTGGATCCAAATTGTCGGGAAGCCACCCCAATACTGGCACCCAGGGGTTGCAATACGTTGCTTAGTAATATTTCTGGATCAGACCCAAGACCTGTTTTCCGGGTAGGATTGCGTTCCAGAGGATTACTTTTTGTTCCCTGCGATGCACCTTCCGATGATTGTGACAGTACTCAGAGGATCCTTCTGATATTTTTAAAAAGCAGTTATATATTACAAACACACATGACTACCAGACTTACGTACTCTCCTACGTGTTATGAATAGCTCTGAAATTGCACCTAAGCTAATAAGACCATAAAAAAAATTCTATTAATACAAGCCGTTAATTATGCATGTAGCTTTCAGAAATCCATCAATTAGTTTGATTCTCAAATGGAGTTATTGGAAACACAAATTTTCTGTAATAAGAAGCTGCGCCCCGGATTCTGGCCAACGGCGTAATACTCCGTTAGAATCCTGATAAATGGAGTTGAAGAGCTGTACACTAACACAAGTTTCGGAATTTAGCTACTTGCAAATACTTAATGTTATGCTGACTCAATCCTTCCCTCTACTCACATCTGATAACCTTTCTCTAATTATTCAATAGCAGTGGCCATTTTAACTTCTTAATTTTTTTTTTTTTTTTTTAGGAATGTATATATCGCGACCTCGATCCTAACATTTTTCTCTACAATTTCTTCAGAAAGTAAAATTAGCGATTACTCTACCACTATCTTGTTTGCAGCGGAAAGAATCTAATTCGCTTACTCGTTCTTCTAGATTAGGGCTTGCACACACTATATGCTCAATACTACTTTTCATATCTAACAAGCTTCTAACCTACATAACTCAAGTAAAAAATTAGAGAATTAGAGACATTTTATCTCTGTAATGAGTGTTTGATTGGTGGCCGCAGTTTCGCATAAGCGTCCTTTAAAACAATTCCCTCAGTAAAGTGCAGCTCAGAAATGGGTATGTGCGCAGGCCCCTGACGCCTGGTCTAGAGCTTCAGCACGGGAAGGCTAACTGGATTTCTAGCCGATTTGGGGGGACCCTTTTTCTATTCGAGCTCTAATCGAATTATTGGCAAGAGCGCCACATGTGGCCTATTGGACAAGGCCACAAGAAAGGGCTTGTTGGCTTGACATGTGGTGGCCTAGTGAGCAACGCATTTACCAGTTGAGTTACATTGAGGCTCGGTGAAGAAAATGCGGGCCAATCGATGATGGCAAAACCTGTGGCAAGTCGCGTGGCTTTTCTCAATATAGATAGGCTTGATGTTAGTCAATCGCCTTGCGCCAGCTGGAGAATTTACATTTGATTTATCATTTCTCGAATTCCCACAAGCTTTGATGAGCTTTCTTCTAACCTTTAGAACTTTTTGACGCTCTTCAGCATGATTTTAACATTTATCACCCCCGGTCATTTGCGGCTGGCATTGCGTCTTTACTTTCTTGTTTTGATGGCTCTAATCGCGTGGCTTGCAGAGAAGTATTTGAAAATTCGAGCAGCTCTCCATGTCATGAGCAAAGGAAGCGTTCCAGCGCACAAAGTCCTCGGGTGGATTCAGGGTTTCGACTTGCTCAAGGCGTTCTACAGCCTCCGCCAACTTCCAGGAGGCAAACTTGGCTACTTGATGATGGTAATCATCTTCATTCTGTCGCAACTGACAGATTTGATCACTACTACCTTTGTGCGATCAGTTTCGATACAATCTCGATGTCTTTTTGACCAGGGGTTGGTTTTCAATGAGACTGGGCCGGCTATTTTCATAGCGCCGCCCTCCAACGGTATTCCGTATATCGTCGCTCACAATGCTCAGTACTTTAGCATTAATAATACATGCGAACCGGGGATCTATGTAAAGGTTAACCAAGACACAACTTTTTGTGCTCGAGATCAAGATATTTTGGGTTCTTGGACTTGTACAGAAGGGGATATTATTACTTATCCTGCTGGATATCCAATGCTGTCCGTCACCAGCGATCTTCAAGAACGGGACCTCCTCTACAGTGAGCCTTTTTCGACATTCACAGGGTTTACGGCAACTTACTACGGCCACTTTGTACTATGGAGCAGCTCCGCAGAATCGGATACCGCCGACGAACTCTGGACAGTACGCGCGGCTGTCCAGACAAATGGCGATCCCGAAGGCAACGTTACTATGCTGCCAATGTCTTGTTCGATGAACGCACCAGGCGCAGAGACGATTACAAGCCAAATGTACTCACTCACAGCACTGAAAGCATGGACTTCAACATTCCAAGGCTTGATGTATTACGGGACAGGAACTCCGATTGTCGGAGACGCGCCATCGGAATTAGAAATGATTCTCAATACATTGGTTATGGTACAAGGGGGCAATAACATCTTACTTTCAACACCAGCTCCAGACGCAGATCAATACCAGGGTTGCCTAGTGTTTGCAACGTACGTCCCTTTAATCGTCGAAATCTTAGTGCTGATAGTGGCCGGAATGTGCATTGGTTTAAGTGCATTGGTGCTCATCTATACTTGTCTATTATGCGGACATGATAGAGTATCCAGGGAAGCAACTAAATATTTACCGGACGGGGTGGTTTCGTGGGCTGCTCTGGCTGCGAAAGAGCATGTGATATCCATAAATCATAACTTTGCCGGCCGAGTGAGGCAGAGGCATTTGCAAAGTTGGGTGGTGGGGCTTGATCCTACAAATGGCAGTAGGAAACTGAGGGTGATGCCCTCTGCTGGGGCTGTGGAAGGTGTCCCGCTTCTGCCATAGTCACAATGCTTAGTGGCATAGATAATCAAATGTACATATTATAAATTACATATACGCATATGGCTACAATTGCCGGCATTTCAATTGGCAGCACTCCAGCAGTTGCTCGAATTGGAATTTGTAAGAATCTTGAACTCAAATATAGATTTTCTAACTCTTTGCACCGGAGGAAAATTTAAGTGCGAATCATGATCAAATTTATCTGGACTAAAAAACATATCAGGATTAACGTATTAATTTGATTGGTACCATACACTAACAGCCTAGACGAGCCCTCGCAGAAGAAGTCTTAGGGGTTTCGCTTATATTCTACAGCTATACTTGCCACGGCCCGGACCGCGTCTTCAGGATCCGTAAGAGATCTACTAGTAAATATTTTAGTAGTTTGTCCTTTATTTCAATAGAGGTTATCATTTGTATCTAGGTTTATAGAGTGTTGTGGAGGATCTTCCGAATGGAGAAAGAACTAGACTTGGAATAGCTGTGAGTCTGCCAGCGCGATAGGTACACTGCGATAAATTTATTGCAGATAGGCGGTAATAGATTAGAATTCTCTAAGATAATAATAATGTTTGTCGAAGATTTTGACCCTTTGCTCGATTTCACTACTCTCAGCTTTAAATTGGGGTAGTTGTGGAATGTGGTAACGGAGTATATGCTACTTACTCTATCCTCTAGGTGTAAATAAGGTGGTGTTTGTAATGGTTCTAAATGGAATTCAAGTCTTGAGCGAAGGAATGCCAATAAAAATTGAAAGGGTCCTCGCTGCACAAATAGTGACGTAGCTGTTTTCATAAATTGTGGCCTATCTTAACTATCTCATGATGTTTGTTGCTTTGCAAGTCTTGATAGATGCCAAAGGCATCTATCAATAAATGTTTGATGCCAAGGTTCCACTTAACTTTAACTGCACTCCGAATGGTTCGTGGAACATTATTATTTTCAAGCAACTCTTTATAGTTTCTTACAGGTGGGGACGTGTTCAGGCTATCCCCTAAACAATAACTAAGAGCAGCCGTGCTGTATGGGGGAAGGGGTGTAGCCACGTGGTGTGGCGAACAGGTACAAGAAGGGGGGCATGTGGCAGTGCAGGCGGCCGACGTCAAAATGCCAGGTTTTCATGAACGGCCAAGTCTATTTTCTTTTGGTCTCTCACGCCTTTGTACCCCATCTGCAAGTGGGCCTTCCAATCCGTGTGCCTGGACGCCTGCACGCCTGCACGCTACCTGGGTTGGTAAGGCTTCTACAGAGAGTACCGTACCGTACCGTATGGTTCCTTAGCGCCTGTTCCAGGTATCACCATGCCTTCTCCGCTTCTCTTGTGCCGACTTATCCTCCTTCCGCTCTTCCCACCTACAACTTCACGCGTTAACCTTATCCTCATGCGCCACATGACCCAGTACAAAGTAATGAATGCTCGTATTGCGGTGCATGTTGACGTTCGGAGCCAGGGGCCTCCATTACTCCATCCCCCATGGTCCAATAGACTTGAGCCATGGCCGCTTGTCGCCGGGGGACAATTGCCCAAACCATCACCAAAACCACTGGCTTCTCCGGATTGGGGTCCATGGCCCGGGCTGCGATGGCCCGGGGGCCCGTTCGACTGACGGATAGCCTGACCAAGCGCGAAAACGTTCCGCGACGATGCTCCCTAACGATATTCCAGAGCAATCATAAAATGCAGGTGTAGTGCCTCGTATTGATATTACCTTTTCTTCTGTTGGTTTTATCGCTTTGCCAACTCGCGCAGTCGCGATTTCCTTATCATCGGGGCCTGGGTTGGATCTGCCTTTCCTACTTTAATCGCATTAATATGTCGTGAAGGAAGACAAAAGCGACCAGGTTCATTCATTCGTTACGCCAGAGTTAAGACCATCCCCACACGCATTTTCTAGAGAGTGTCCCTTTGCATCACATACAATCATTATTCGAATTTTGGTTTTGCGTCGCGTTTTGCTTTCTTCTCTTCTGCATCTTAGGAGTTGGATACGCGGGTGAAGGCTCCGGGGAAACCATTATTCTTTCGTTTGCGCGCATATATGCTCAATTCCGACCTCAAGATGTTTATTTCACTATGTAGAGCCGCTGCATTAGCATGCTTAGCCCACACCACCTTCGCTCTTCCCAATATGTCTGTCAAAGGATCGAAGTTTTTTGCAGGTGGCCAGCAATTCTTCATCAAAGGTGATGAGGACTAAGAATAGCTTATAGTATGGTAGAGCTAACAAATCTCCAGGCGTGGCATATCAGGGAACCCCTTCTGATCCGCTGATTGATACGAATCAATGTCAACTTGATGCCACCGCCATGCAGTCAATTGGTACCAACTCAATCCGAGTCTACCATGTGGATCCTACCGCCAACCATGATGGATGTATGGCTGCCTTTGACAAGGCGGGGATCTATCTCTGGCTCGATCTTGATACTTTCAGCACACAGATGGAGCAAACCAGTCCCGGATGGACCCAGTCGCAATTTCAAGCTTTTGCCCAAGTCATGGACGTCTTCCAAGGCTATGACAACTTGGCTGGACTATGGATCGGCAACGAAGTTATTACCAGCTCTGCGGGATCTGCCGCCGCACCGTACATCAAAGCGGCCACGGCGGATATGAAATCGTACATGGCTTCCATGAAGTATCGTCAAATCCCGATTGGATACTCTGCCGCTGATATCGCTGAGCTTCGCCCAATGTTGCAGGACTACCTGGCATGCGGTTCTAACCCGGCGCAGATAATCGATTTCTTTGGATTGAACTCTTACGAGTGGTGCGGCGATGCTACATACGAAAGCTCTGGATATAACAATCTTCAAGCCGAGGCTGAGGGTTACAGCCTGCCTATCTTTTTTTCCGAAACCGGTTGTAATGTTGGGGGCGAACGAACATTCAACGATCAAGCTTCCATTTTTGGTCCAGACATGATAGGTACCTGGTCTGGAAGTATCATCTACGAATGGGTTCAAGAGGCAAATGATTATGGCCTGGTAACCTATCCCGGAGGCGGAATTTATACTGGGGCGCCAATTCCTATCCAACCCGATTATAACAATCTTGTAAATGTATGGAAAGGCATCAATCCATCTGGAGTCTCGGAGGGAAGCTACAGCCCGAATTTTAGCCCGCCAGCGTGCCCAGGGAAGTCAAGTGATTGGGAAGTCGATGGAGATGTTCCTCTCCCGACATTAGGCTCATCCGTTGTCAAAGCAGCCGCTGTGCCCCAAGCCTCCTCATCCGCACCACCAGCTTCGTCGTCTCCAGTCTCATCCAAAGCCGCTTCGTCATCTGCTCCTCCCTCAAGCTCAGAATCATCTTCCTTGGCTCCCTCATCTTCTGTCGTTTCCTCGACTGTGAAGGCCTCCTCCTCAGGTATTTCATCATTGCCCACTCCATCATCTACTTCCTCATCTACTTCCTCCTCTACCTCCTCCTCTACCTCATCTTTCACCACCACGTCCTCCTCCTCGTCCTCCTCGTCCTCCTCCACTCCACCCTCCGCCTCATCCTCCCCGCCTATGACTTCATCGTCAGGTACTTCTTCGCTCTTAACTTCTGTATCCCTGGCTACAATCGATTTGTTGATGGTTCCAAGGCCTGTATCGTGGGAGACAACACGTATCACCCCGGTCTCGGAAGCAAAGCATCTCATGATTGTTCCAGGTTCCCTTTCTTTCTGAGCCTCATTTTTTTTTTCCTATGACGAAAATACTAACGTAAAAATAGGTTTTACAACAACAACTGCTACATCTACCCCTAAAACTACATCTTCCGCTAAAAACAATCCGGGCTCATCTTCTTCTGCCTCTGCGGTCCAAGATTCCAGCCCAACAGCCACAACTTCGAACACAGCAGCCACTAGCTCGAAATCTGCAGCCGCAAAATTGACACCCTTTGGTCTTTGGGTCTGGGTCGAGAATTTGGGCGGGCATGGAGGTATTGTCAGTATGATAGTGGCTCTCGTTACAGGGGGGTTAACTGTTCTGGCTTTTTTATCGTAGTGGTAAGGACTGTGTGGATTTGCTGTAGGAATCGGGGAGAAGGCAGCTTAGGTTGGGGGTTTGACAGCAAGAGAGCAAGCGGATACAACGCTGATATCAGTCGGGATTGTATAGGACGTCGTAGGCTGAGAGGAAAAGATTTAGAGTTGGGTGATGTTAGAAATGGGGTTAGAAATATTGATGAAATGGTAGAAGGGGTGAGTAATAGGAGGGAGAAAGGGAAAGGAAGGGAGATGGTGTACAATGGTGGAGGCAAGGCATTGCACTGTAGAGAAAGTGTGCAGTGTGGGAATGATTGTGACGGTTAATAATTTTAATTTTAATACTGCCATCAGGCTTGCTCGACGGGAGACATTGGATCGAGTACAATGGAGGTAGGCGAGATCGACTTTAGATGAATTTCGCTGGATGGCTAATATTTGGCGCATTTCATTCGTACAGCTCACCAGGGGACGGGTATCATCCACTAAAGGCACCTACTAGTTCGCCTCCTTTTCAACACTAGCCACCCCCTATGAAATTGGCGTGTAGATCATTCTTAGTCATCCACATCCATTCCCTGTTCCCTCTCTGGCATTACATCATTGACTACATTAGCCACACCCCTCCCTCAAGCATCCCCTCAATAGAATGTTAAATATACATACTATCTTACGGCAAACTATCATCTTAATTTTTCAAGAATCAATAAATTGGATTTTCAATTCAAAATGCCTCTCTTCAAAAACAAAGATAAATCTCGTCCAAGCCAATCAAATTTACCAGCGAACAATAGCTCGCCGAGCCAAGGACAGGCTCCAGGGTCCAAACATCAACATAATAATAGCTACCATGATTCTGCATACTATTCAAATAGCAATGCCAGTGAAGAGTCAAGGGGAAATCAAATTCCCCCACAAGCCCAAAATCAACCTCGAGGAACAACCGTGACGACGACAACTACCACCACTACCAGTATGTTTTCATTTGTCTTGATCAAAAGCAATTGCTAATTATATCATATATAGCTACGACAACAGTTGCCCCAGATGGCACAACCAAGACATGGTCGCACCCCTATAACCCGTCGACAGATCCTCCACCTCACGCTGCCGAGACAATTCAAAATCAGAACGTTCCCAATGGAGGAATAAACCCAAGTGTCTCTCCTCAACCACAAGTCAATGCTCAAAACCAAGGCAATCCGATCATAACTCGACAAGAACCCACTCCTCGACCGGAACAAAACCGCACCCCGAGCCAATCCTATATCCAAGCGCCGCCTCGCAAACCCACACCCCAACAACTACAAACACCACATCCCGTACCACAGGCCACCCCGGCTCAAGATGGTCTCGATCCGCAAGTACAGAACGAAGGCGTAAGAGCAAATGTCCCTCCCGTCCCAAGACCGACCAGCACAACAGGTGGCCGCCCCATTCCACCACGATCAGAACTTCGCACCTCCCCCAGTCTAGCGAGGACAAGTCCTACTACCACCACCGGTCCCTCTCCGCCCGCACGATCCGAGAAGAGAAAATCCAGGGAAGGGATGGTTCCCCCGTTGAATATCAATCCTAGCAAGGCACAAAAAACCGAAAATGTGGAAACCCTCCCGCCGGCACACTCACGTGTTGAACTCGACGCAACAGCGTCACCCACAACGAACGCGAGAGCAGACCAGATCCCGACTCCCTCGCAGGCCCCGCGCAACGGGACGCGGCATTCACTCACCGCGGCGGCAAAGGGTCTCCATGGTGCGGGCGAGGCGCTGCGCGGATCGGTCAACGAGCGGATCGCGCGTGGTATGCATGACGAGGCGGAGGAGGAGAGGATGAGGGCCGTGAGGGAAAGAGGGATGGGAGAGTGGAAGGGGAGTGGATTAGAACAGAGAGTTCCTGCTGGTCTGCGAGAGGGGTTTAGAGAGAAGGCCGGGGCGAGGATGGGGTTGAGGAGTGGTAAGGGAGGGAGGGTCGATGATGGCGTTTATGGAAGTGAGGGTCCTGAAGGCTTGGGGATCGTTCAGGAACGGTAAAGATGGAAGAGAAGGGTTATAGGAATAAATATATAGGCCGTGATGACTGCTCATTTTTGGGTCTTAGTAGAAGCGGGAAATAACAAAGTAAGGCGTTGTAAACTGATATTGGGATCAGGACTGGCAACATTTGGTGTATTTTCTGGCCTGATATATTGTACTTAAACATAAATATATTTACCTGTTGGAATCATTTTGCCTGGTTGACTTGCATCATGAACAAATACTTAAAATTAATCAAATAAAACTATTAACTACTTCTCAAACGTTTGAAGTATTAAAAAATGACCTCTACCGAGTTAAACGGTGCTCTAAAACCAATTTTTTTTTTTTTTTTTCAAACAGAAGGTTCTACGAAGAGTAATAATCCGTGAGAAAATATATGAAACTTCATGTGAAGAGGGCAGTCGAAGCGGCTGCGAAACATGGCCATTGTTTTCCTCAGCCTTGTCATCTTGCAGAAATTTTCGTTCAGGCTGTGCCTGATTATGCATGTTTTACCTAGGCTTTCTCATTGGGCTGATTTTGAGCTACACACCGGTTTTCTTCCTCACCTCACTAACATTCGAATCCATCATGCTCAGATCTGTTGATCTCCTATCTTCTACTCCGTGGTTGAATTTGTGAGTTATATTTTGTGTGAATTCTGACGGCGTCTCCCTTGCCCGGTTCAAAATGGAGGCATTGGGCGCCGCCGGAAGTATCGTCAGCCTCGCAACCGTCCTTGCCCAGCTTGTCAAATCAATAAAGCAGCTTCATGATATTTGGTCGTCTGTGAAAGATGTTCCGGTTTCGCTCCAATGGCTGAGTAGCTACCTCGTTGTGCTGCAACAAATCCTCGAAGATATCGATGCCTATTTGATAAAAGATCCTCAACTCGACCAAACCGCTCTATTGAAGGGGATGCTTGGGAATTGTGCGCGGTATATCGAGAACCTACATGAAATCGTGCGACCACTTCAGTCGAAGTCCGAAGATGGGAGAAGAGAGAAGGTTTGGAAGTCGATAAAAGCTGTTTTTGTTGACGAGAAGATCAAAGGGTACCGCAAGAATCTGGAGTCCGCGAAGGCTACTTTGCTTCTGGCCCTGGGCCATGTTTACCAGTAGGTGCCTCTTGGAGTCTAAAATTGAATCATGGCTGAAATCTAAGAAGAAAATATCAAACGTCCAAGATGGTGCAGCTTGAAAACGCCGTGGCCATAATGTCGGTGGAAAATTCTAAGATGCGCGATTCAGTGATAGTTGGGTCTCGGGACATGCAAGACACAGTACTTCGTCTGGAAAAAAGCTGTCAGGAAGAAATCAGACGGGTTATTTCAGTAATTAACTTTGCCGATGGGGGTCCGCTTAGTACTATTGTTTCCTCGTCCTTAGAGAAGACTCTCTCATCTGTTGTAAAGCGAGGAGTCCAAGAAATTATCGCACAGAAGCAAACCGCCACGACGGAACAAGATAGAAAGGAAGCTGGACATGCTAATCTAACTGGTATATGTTCATCAAATCCTCGGAATGAATTTGGCAATATGGAGCTCTCTGCTACTAATAAAAGTGGAGACCCTATTCAAAGAGATGTTAATATTCTATTGAAGATATGCTCTACTACCAGAGAAGGTATTCAAATTAATTGGCGAATTAAGTACGGAAGAGAAATATTCTGGAAATCATATAAGACCCCTTTCGGAATTATTACAGTGTATTAGCAAGAAACACGAGAGCAGACATCATTGAGGGGTTCGATACCAATAGCTGGATCTGACGAGGTACATTCCACAGAAATCGGCTTCAACTTCATTCCCTGGCTATGGCTGGCACAAAAGGCTATTTATTTTCGAGCAGTCTTTGACTCGTCAAGTTGTGGAACAAGCTGGAAGTTTAACTTAGAGACATATCCAGTCATGGATGCCAAATCTGAGATTTTTAAAGCCTGTGAAGATGGTGATATTACCAAGATGCAACGCTTGTTTGATAGCAGAGAAGCAATGCCATATGTGATAGATCAGCATGGTAGCAACTTGATGGAGGTAAGAGCTTTATATTCTAAAGAACTTTATTTCAACGTTAACATTTCATTAGTATGCTTTGAGTATCAGTAAGTGCGATAGATATGAAATCTGTAAGTTCCTCTTAGACATTGGATTAAAAGGCAAAGGGCCTCGCAATGGCAAGTAATTATATTACCCACGGAGTGATACCGCGGCTAAATAACATTACTGTAGGTGCATACCCAATCTATTGGGAATTTTCATTTAATACTAGGCAACGAAGTCGAAAAGTTATTTTTCAAGATGATCTGAATATCGTGCGTCTTCTAGTAGAAGAAGAAAATTCCGACTATTGGAACCGTTACGATTTATTATTAGGCTGTTTCTTCGCATTTCCTCTCTTTATTTACATTCCACCAGCTCTTCAGTATCTTCATAAGCAAGAGACGCTTGACTCTTACCACAAGGCTCTCTGTGAAGATATATTAGGAACTGGGAACTTTTTGTCGAGCTGGCCAACTGCGAAAATATTAATATCTAATCTAGCCTGTGGCACGGATCCGTCTGAAATTCCAAGAGCGGATCATGACTTAATTCAAAAAAAGTTGATGGAATACATAAATGAGGATTTCATAGACCCTGAGTACCAGATATATGCCTTTAATCGCGCAGTCCTCGACTTCACAATCCTCCTTCAGTTTGGAGCCGATCCATATGTACCTTTGTACGGGGATACATTGCCTGGCGAAATCGCCTCACGGGATCCTTATTACACAGCAGTAGCCTGGAACCTCGCTGTGGAGTTGAGCGGAAATCGAAAACATGTAGAGAAGGAGACGGACGAATCACTCCCACGAGATGTCGGTGGACCTGTCGACGCTACTAGCTTGTTAGTAGACACTAGAGATGTTGAAGGTTCGGATGATGGATCGACGATTGCCTTAGAAAGCGAATCAGGCTCTCTAACCTCTGACTTGAATTTGGATCTCGAACCTACGAACAGATATAATGATGGGCAGGCCATCCCAGGTTCCTGGGTAGATGATGAGCTAGAGTCACTCCCTTTCAAATTACCGATTAAGAGAAAATTTCTATCCAAATGGGAGCATTTTAATGGCGTGTACGATGGATGTAGGTGGCCTTTATCATTCTACAATAATATGTGAGACGAAATTCCTTATTTTGTAATGAAGACAGATGCTAATTTTGAAGCCATTTGGCCAGCACGCTTTATGATCAACTAACAGAAGACGACATGAGAAGACTTGATATCATTGAACTCAATGAGAAATTCGAGCCAGTTGGATGCTGAAATATAGTTCGAGCGCAGCCAGCTAGCATCGGGAGTAAAGTCTACCATGGGCTATCATCAAGGCGGGGAGTTTGATAGAAGTAGCCGGTATTTGGAATCCTAGTCATTATGAAGCTATGTATATCTCACCCAGGAAACATGAGCAGCTTTAGAAAATGAGGTGCGGATATCTGGAGGCCGAAAATGGTATATGCATTGAAAAACTTTATGCACGTCAAATCAATTGATTCAATTCATTCCCAATGTAAGATGTGAAAGCGTCATTATTTCCCGTCCCTTAAACGCCGTAAAGGCCAGCCTACTTACCCATCCAAAAAGAAACAAAAATCCATATATTTAAGCCTGCCTACTTGAACTCTGCACCAAGTTAATTCTAACAATCCCCACCCCACCCTCTCGCATTATTCCAATCCTCTGCAGCTCTCAATCCCTGTCCGAGGAATCCCAACGCACCATCCGCAAATGCGTTTCCGGTCCTAGGTTGCTCTACTGGTTGTGTCCCTCTCCGATCAGCCTCCTGGGTTGCGAGCCTATACTCCTCGTCCAAGAAAGTATCCTTGCACATCATCCTTGCGAGCGCGGCTCTCTTGATGGCGCTGTTCCAGCGGTGAAACCATTCGACTTCCGACATGACGGTGCATCTTCTGTTCGAATCGTTTCCGTCTGGTGAGTCAGCGTATTTGTATATGCCTTTGACGACGGAGTAGCGTGACGTGGAGAAGAAGAGGAATGGCCAGGCGAAGATCCACAGGAATGTGAGGTAGAAGAACCATCTGATCCATATGGTGATGCGCCATTCGTTGATCTTTCCCGGAGAATAGACGATGAGCTGCTGGTGTTGCTTGGGGAAATTGATGGTGACGTGGCCGCGGTAATTTGTTTCCGATATAGCAGAGCGCAAGAGCTGCTCAAGCTTCTTGGTATCATGGTTTATGACCTCGCGTTTGATGACGAAGCTTTTGACTTTGGAGGGATCTGCGACGTATTTGTCACACCATCGGCGAAGCTCGTCTGGTGCCGATTCCTCATCCGCGCCGGCGGATACATTTGGTTTGAGAACTGGGAGGATGGTTCCTCGATATCCGCGCCGGTTGTCTGGGAGTAATTCGATCTCTCCGCTGCCCTGCGGGCCGAGAAGTGGGGTAATATTGGTCCTAATCCAAAAGTCGGTGACCTGGGTCTTCGTCTCTTTGTTCCCATCTCGTCTTGTCTCTGTGTGTTTACCGTGTATCTCGACTAAGTAGGTTACTGGGTATGACAGCTGTTGCCTAACCATGGCATAGAGATGTGCAGAATCCTCAGAATAGGTCGGGAATCGGGTACGGTATTCTTTATGGGCCATGTCGTGGGTACAGAACGGAGGTGCGGGAGGAGGTCTAAACAAAGTTAGCAAGACCCAGCGACGAGAGAGGTTTTGTCAACAAAGCTGTAAAGCTAAACTTACTGGTAATACGATGAAAGCCCCCCAATGTTGCCGCCAGCTGGGGTCGTAATCGGAGCACCTAACGACGCAGATGGCATATCTGAATACGGTGGGAGGTCTTCTTCTGGGACAGCCTCTACATCATCGAGAAGAACAGCTGAAGCCATCGAGGCGGTCTCCGCATGGTCTGGATCATCTCTGTAGCTAGGTGGCCCTGTAGGCGCGGTTGCTTTAGAAGAGCCCATGCTGGCGATTCCGGCCGACTATTCCAATTGATTGATGGGTTTTTGAAGGTTTTTATCACAGTTTCTTCTTTCAAAGGAACGGTGGAAGGGCAACGTTGAAGAAAGCAAGATGGGTTGTCGTCGACACGTTCAGAGCGGGTTGCCTCAGCCGTTGCTGACGGCAGGTCGTTGAATGGCTGAAACTTTATCGCGAACCCTTGGACACCCTATTTTTGGCTAGGCGGCCACGCGAAGAGAGGCGCAGTCTTTCTTAGTGGGTTTGCGCCCAGGAGAGAAAGTTCATGACATGAATAATTTTACGTTCTCTCCAATGTAAAATGTCAAAAAGAGTATTAACTTGTCAATTCATGATGGCGAGAATTTGGTTGGATCTTTGGGGTACAAATTGTCCGCCCAATAAATGCAACTACAGTACTGTACTGTAATTACTCTAAACCTTAAACTGGACCCTTAATTAACCCCTGGTGGGAGGCCGGTAGCACAAGCCTAATGCTACATGTTGTTGAGCGCGAGAACATAGTTGCAGATTTAGAGTTGTTGAATGTTGACGATGAAAAATATCATGGAGACCAGGGGTGAGTATAAACAATAAAATAGTCCATCCAGGCGCACATTTTTTCTCTACTCCCTTGGTATCGCCCCATGAAGTAAAGGCCTTTTTCGCCTCTCACCCATTATTCCTCAATGGGTAAACCTAAAATCTAGCCTCTTACTACCCTCATCAGTCGTTGTAGCCAAATAAATCATCTTTTCATCTTTACTCATAGCATCCCATATCCGATCTCGAGATGCGTTTCGCTTTACATAATACACCTTCGTTCCTAAATATAAAAATATGTTGAGAATAAGAATGAAGAGGAGCACGCGATTTCCACGTTTGTAGCGGGGCGCATCGTCCTTCCTGTAGATGTTGGCGGCGATTATTCCAGACGTTTGAACGCACATGTTGTAGAGAGCCGCTGAAACGGTTCGGGATCGTACCGTGTTAGAATTACGCGAATTCCAGCCTACTTGGATCGGGTGGGCTAGAAATAGAGAATTTTGAGTTAGAGGTCGAGAACCAATCGTACGAGAAGTGTGGTTGTGTTATGAATTTTGTCTTACCATTTGGGTAGCAAAGCAAAGCTGTCATAATGAACCAAGCCAGCCACTTGTTGATCCCGTTGATGTCAACGAGGTTTATCAATAAGAGGAAAGGAAAGGCCCATATTTGACCAATCAAAGCGGTAAAGGTAAGTTCTCCGAAGACCTCACTCAAGTACGTAAGGCCCAGCATGGTAATTACATGAAGAACTCTACTCGGGATCACAAGTAAGTTCGTTTTAAAAGTATCGAAACCAAGCTCTTTCAGTGAGAGAGTGAGGTAGCTGCTTGGTGTCAGCATGGGAGTTTGAAAACTCAAGCCAAGTATGTAGATCGGCCAGAGATCAAAGTCTTTCATGCTTCTCCAGAGCAGCCGCGGCGTGAGGGGTTCACGATTGTGCATCGAGCTTTTGCTTGGGTCGTCGCGGATGACACGATTCACCATAATCTTTTCTTCGTACTCAGTAAACCACCCTTTCTCCCCTCGTAGCCAACTTGCAGTGGACGTTGGACTTGACGGCATAAGCACGTACGCAAGAAGACCGACACAGAGAGTAAGAAATCCCTTTCGGATAGTGAGTTCGTGATTCACACAGAAATGGGTGGTGCTACCTCAATCAGAAATAACCATCTCCATCCAGCTTGGCCGTCCACTCCACGGAGATGCAGAATTCCGAAAGCAAGAAACCCACCCATGACGTCCGCAAGCGCCGATGCTGTCCAGAAAAAGCCAAGTCGCAAGGAAAGCTCATGATGTTTGTAAAAATATGAGAGGTATAGGATTATCTGACTCGGGAATTAACATATGATCAAGAGCAGGATGTAAAGAAAGTCACTTGCCTCGGGGATGAAGCCACCTTGAAGCATACCGAGCAACGCCCGACATATCAAGAATGAGGTTCTCCCTTTGAGGTAGTATTGGGCTGAGCCCACAATCGACCACACCACCATCTGAGTCGGAATCCAAATGTCTGGGCCGATCCATTTTGCAACTAGTTGAGATGGAAGTTCTGCGCAAAGGAATGCCAATTTAAAGACGGTTTGCCCAAGGTTGTAATCTAGCCACGTTGAGCACTGTTTCTCATCTTTCTTCCTCCAAACTCACCGTTTGTATTCATTCCCAAGTCTTCTAAGAAATTATCCGTCAACGCCTGAGAAATATTCGACCTGTCTAATTCCAACGCCATGAACATGATTGCAGCAAAACACATAATTCTCGTATCGATCTTTCGGACCAACCTGTTCTCTTCTCCCCACGTCCATCTCTCGTCTGGATCAAAGCGATGGGCGTTCTCCCACTCATGGCCGGGCCGAAATTCTTCCAGAGTATCGGGGTCGTCGAACACTGACGGCTGTGTTGCAATTTCATCCGCGTCATACGCACCCTTAGATCTTTGGAACCAGAATCTCTTTTCGGCCTTCGGAGCGCCCAAGCCCATGGGCTTACCGCGCCGACGGAAGCTTGCGGTGATCTTACTATCATCCTTGTCTGCATCCGCAAAATCTAGAGGAGAGTCATAGAATATCTCGTGATCATCATCCTCGGGGGTAAAGTCGGGCGGTTCTGTCGCGAGGCGTTGGTAACGCGCAACCTTCTTCGTAAGGCGGTGCATCGGGATGTTTGGGAGGACATCATTTCCCGACGTCGGTACTGTCATGGGCGGCTGATAAGATAAATAGAGACATATATATATATTCCATCATTCGAGACTTATATAGCAACTTCGAGATGAAGTGTCGTCATGGGGTGGTGAGTTAGCGCTGTGCCCAATAGAAACGCTTGCACGTCTCGCTTCATGTGTTTCCATCATTTCTGCGCTCGCTGACGTGCTTGTTTCAACGACCAACGCGAAGCTTGCCCAAACAATAGCCGTCAGCATAATCCAAACCACAAAATATAAATAAGATCATGAGGATCGGTCAACTGGAAGTCATGTGATGTCAAAGCATAGCATTCTCTGGAGACATAGCGACTTTTCTGTGTATATAAGCACACTCTATTCCACATATTACAGCTCTTCAATTGGCTCCTTTCCAGCCAACTGATAATTACTAGCTGTCGTTATTTTCTGTCACTGCACCGTAAATTATAGGCATTGGTGCGTAGCTACCTCTGTATCTGGACTGGAGCTCAAATTGTAATGGATCATTGACTGATTGATGAGAATTAAAGCAAAGGGATCACGTCCAACACAACAACACTCTTTCTTGGCTGTGCCTCTTTCAAATCAGAATACTAGCATATGCCTATTCTAAATTGAGAAACACCTGTTTCTGGCGCACTATTATTGTCCTCTTCTGCATGTGTATAACGATTCATAAACGATCTTCAACCATTATTCCATTGGATCCAATATTTTCATGATGGTGAGCAGGTAGCTTCGAGGACTAGCAATAAAGAAGGCCATAAATAAACCCAATCTAACTTTGCAACGTTTTGCACTAACCAGATATGGTGACAAGTCTATCCCTTATGCTTACAATAAATTTCATGCTATTGGAAGCATTTAGGTAAACGGCTGGATGAGAGAGATCTATAGAACGAATGCGTTCATTGAATTTCCCCATATTTTTCAGGATTAGCAAAAATGGATCTCTTGGTACACTTTGGGGCCGGCTTTTTGTGCCGTAAGAAGTTGCGTCGCCAGAAAACGTCCAGTTAGGGTCACCGAGAACTAGAACATCCTAGTTTGTCTTCTTAACCTCTTAAGCTTCCAGAGCTGATATCAATTTCATGTTGAGATAAGCAAAAATCGTGTGGTTTCCAAGATGGTTCTATACACAGAATAATCCCTATGACTTCCCATACTTTTCCCAAGTATCCATGGTAACTAACATCTCCATCTTCCCAGATACCCCTTCACCATGTACTAATCGTTCATTTATCTCTATCGCATCCTTTAATTGCCACAAAGCTCCAACAACTGGTTGAAGTGTGCCTTTCCTCACAGCCTGCAATAACTCCTCGAAGTCACTCTTATAGAGAGCCCTCTTCGCTCTCCAATAGTGATTCGTAACACTAAAGAAAGACATGCGATCAGACCTTGCAAGCGTGAACGCGATGGGATCAAATGGTGAGGCTGTTTTCACCAGACCTGCGCCATCTGCTGCAATGGTAGACATGAATCCAATAGCAATGACTTTTCCACCATCGACTGTCGAGGCCAGCCATGTATTTAAATTCACCTCCGAACCCGTCGCTTCATAAGCCACGTCTACGCCTAACCCTCCATTCAATTTCCTCACGGCTTCTGAAATGGGGACAGGACTGGTGCGATCAATCGGTTCCACACCAATCGATTTCACAAATGCGAACTTAGAAGGCGAACAGGTGCCGAATAGCTTTATCTTCGGGTAGAGCAAGCGAGCCACTTGAGCAACCGCAGTTCCGACACCGCCGGCCACGGATCCTATCAAAATTGATTTTGTGGAAGAGTCGATTGGAAATGCGCTTCGAACGAGCATACCATACGCAGTCATATAGTTGAGCGGGATAGCGCCGACTTTAGTAATATCGTCGTCGGCGTTAACAGTCAACAGTTCATCAATAGGAAGAACAACATGTGTCCCATATGCTCCGACTACTGTCATTGAAGCAACCAGATCTCCTACTTTAATCTGAACGTCTTCCTCAGTTGTACAGATTGCATCAACAACGCCGACAAGGTCGTAGCCCGGTGTAAATCCAGGCTTTTGCGTCCGAGGATCTCGCTGGTAACCACCAACCCGCATGAAATTGTCGGCTCCTGAGATTCCGGCGACGAGGATACGGATTCGGGCTGTAGATGGTCCTGGTTCTGGTAAGGTAGAAAATGGCTCCCACTTGAGGACAGATGGCGGACCGAATTTTGGAATTATCCAATGGCCCGGTTGAGAGGGTGTTATTGAGGTATTCATTTTGCTTTTCTGCTCTTGCCGTTACCGATTTTATACTGCAGTGGAATACTGAGCTTTTATTCAGCGAATATAGAGATTTACAGAGTCGCATGAAGACATAGTTGGGAGATCAATGGATTTATACAGTAAATACGACCTTTATCCGAAATGGGAAATTTATATGGTGTTGTTCTGCGGCTCGTGATTGGTTCCTGAACCCGCTGATACAAATTCTTGCATACATTAGAGATTCAGAAATTTGAGCTAATTGGTGAATAGTCTAGAAAATCAAGAAAATGCAACGTGAAGCCTTGAGTTATTAATCAGGTGCATGGTTAGCTATGCCTAAGGTAGAACAGATCCGAATAGTATTTCGGGTTGCACTATAACTCGTTTTATTCTGGGATTAAGCAAAATAATCTCTCACCAACTAAAGAATTACGCGACTTATTCTCCTTCTTAGTACTAGATTGAAGAGTACAGATTTACATTTGTCACTCACTCCTTATCTTGTATTCTGATATTTCATCTTTTTGTTCAATTCAACCCTTGAGGTGTTTAGAATATTTTGGTTACTATTTAAAGAAGCTTTTGTTACTATAAAGTTCTTCTATATTGGTATCTCATTCCTATATATTGCCTGTTTAATATAATATGTATATATAACTACAAGCTCAGCGGTAAATTACTCAAATGATAGCTTTCTTCTGCATTATACCCATACGAAATAAGGAGGCAGAAATGGGCGTCTAAGATACACTTCCTAAATACTACCAAGACTAGAAAAGAATCTTTTCGCTTTTCCGTAGGTCATTGAAAATCAAAGAGATCAAGGTTTTTCTATTAATTTACGCGAAATTTCAGTCCTATAAAGAGAATATAAGAAATATCTCGTTTCAGTGTTTGTATTCGTTACCCTAGCCGCTCTGAGACTCAGAGCTAGAGGGAACCTACATAAATTAAATCACCAAAATCACTCAGGACTCATACATGCATATCTATATCGTATTATTATTTCAGAATATATAACCTAGTAGTAGCATAAGTTTTATTTTGAATTACGTATTCACCAAGCCTGAATTCCTTCAGTAGCCGTGAATGTCCCGTGTTGGCCATCTTTAGCTGCATCGACAATGAGTCGACAAGCCTCTATTGCACCATCGGCTGGCTTGCCTCCATTTTCATTATATGCATTCAAATTTGTTGCCCGGAAGCCAGGGTCGATCAAGTTGACCTTCAAACCATCGTCGTGGTATTTTACGGCGTATGAGGCCCCGATCATGTTCAGTGCTGCTTTCGAGACCGCATATGCTTTGAAGTCCAGCTTGTAGAAAGGAGAAAAAGGTAGCTGTGTGTACGCAATAGACCCAATTCCAGAGGACATGAAAAGCAGTCGAGGGACCGCAGACTTCTTCAGTAGCGGAATAAATGCTTCGGTAACACAAGCAGCACTGACGGCATTGGTATCGATAATCTTATGCATCTCAGCTCGGAACGTGGGCTCTTGGACAAACATGATGCCGGCATTGTTGAATAGCACATCAAGACGGCCGTACTTGTGCTCAACATGCTTCAATGCTTGTGCGATAGATTCGTCGGAGGTGACGTCCAGCTGCACCGTTTCGACCACAGTGTTCTTAGCGATCTTGCTGACCAGTGATGCGGCGGTCTGACCCTTGGCCAAGTCCCTAGATCCAATGATGATTCGATAGTTAGGCTGTTCAGTCGCGAGTTTCTTCACACACTCATAGCCAAGACCCTGATTCGCACCGGTGATGAGCACAATAGTCTGCGTTGCTGGGGTTGATGCCATATTGCTCTGGATAGACTCGAGTTTATAATAAGGATGATTCGTAAATACTTCAAAGTATGTGCTGATAGAGACCAGATTTATTCACCGATGAAATCAACTTTATTAAAATATGGAATATAGAGGAGACCCAAACCTTTTATGGCCCATGGCTCCCTTAATGCCGTCGGATTTAATTTACTTCAATCTTGCTTTATGATAACGGCCGGAGATATCGGAGGGCGTTTCCATCGAATGTATAATAAAGCCGTCAGTTTCAGGCGCTTGTATGCCATGAGTCGTATGAAGCTCGCCGCTGATTTAGATAGAGAATGCGTGTTCAAATGCTTAGAATAGGCTGGGCTGCGGAGGTATTTGGTTTTAGATAGTAAGGTTACAGTAGCCTATGCACCTAGGAATTAGTTAGCGAACTGGCCAACCAAAGAGAGGAATGCTCTTTCGGAGACCCTCTAAGCTTATTTGAGCACGGATCAATTATTCTTCTCACGTTCCTAACAGTATTTCCCTACATTTTCTTTTTGCCACCATACCTCTCCATCCAGCGAACCTGAAAGAAGAAAAATATAACAAAGACATAGCCAGTAAATACAATGCAGCAGTCTCCGTTGGAGTCTGGAGACAAACATGTTACGGTACCACGTAAGAGGAGCCAGACCGGCTGTATCACTTGCAGGTTTTGCCGCTCCGAAAGACTCCCTACAAGAATACGCAGGAGCTGACCGTGAAAAGGATCCGACGAGTCAAGTGTGATGAAGCTCATCCCTTTTGTCGACGCTGTACCTCTACCGGGAGGAAATGTGATGGGTATGCGGCTCCTAAAGAGCCGCTGCCCGTAGCTCTCCTCATTGTCGGCCCTGGCTCGTGTCGTACCGAATGTGATTTCAAATCACGGAGAGCTTTTCAATTTTTTCGTGAGATATGTGCCCCGTTTCTTTCGATCTACGGCACCCATGCGTTCTGGAACTCGTTAGTCTTGCAGGCATGCAATCGTGAATTGAGCATCAAACATTTGGTCATCGCTACATCGACTCTGAGAGAAGGTCAATATCAGGCAACGAGCTCTTCGGCGGAGAGCTTGATGTTTCATGCCCACTACAACAAAGCACTTCGATTATTAAGTTACTCGCAACAGCCCGATACTGCTATCATTCTTATGGCCAGCATCCTCCTCGCGATTTGTGATGAGCTTCGACAAAACAAAGTGGGTGTGTATCAACATATACAGTCGGGTAGAAGAATTCTTGCAGTCTATTACAACCAAAAGTCGCGAAAATTCCGCGATTCGGTAATGGACGAGATTGCTTTGGCGTTCTCTCAGCTTGATCTGCAAACTTGCCCAGCGAAATCGACTGAAGAGTCAACATTACACAGCTGAAGATTCATTGAGCCTTATATCGATACAAACAAGATGAACAGTTTGGGCGCAAAGATTATCTTGCACTTTGGTGTGGTCTATAATATAACTGGTTAGGAATCCAGACAATGCAGCATGGGCCCAAGGCCTACATTGCTATGGGAATGCCAAGGTAGTTGTGAAATTTGCGTTAGTTCACGGTAATGTGGAGAAGGATAGATTTCGATCTCGAGATGCCAACAACACTGTAGGCCGTAATGGACTAGAAAAAATTATTTAAATTAATCAGGGTTATATCAATGCCCAAGCCTCTCTGAGTATTTGATGGATCTATAGTCAAAGCTGCAGAGGCGTTTCAGATGATATTCCGATTTTATCAAACTTGAGAGAGTGGACGACGATGGTAAAGAGTCCAAAACCGAACTACTGAGCTAGCGAAAGAAGATAATTTACTCTTGTCTCTCAGTTCGATGTTGTTGCCATGTGACCAGAATGAATCTCTTCAGTCACAACTCGTGCCCTTCTCAGCACGAAGTGATTATTTCGGTCCCAACAGCAAAATTCGCAAATTTTATTTTTCATTCACTTTTTGAGTTTCAATCTACCCATAGGCCTTTTACAATAGCTCCTTGGCCTTTTGTGATCAGTAGGTTCATCATCCATCTTCCCTCGGCGGACTCATTACCCCGAAGCGTCATCCATGCGGTTGTGAGAGCTAAATGAACGATTGGCGGAGAGATTGAATCCGAACGCGATTTTTGAACTATGTAATATGGAATACAGCGACAGGTTTCCAAGGCTGCTAGCCGTGCCATAGCAGTGTATTCGTCTCTGGTGTACTTCAGGAGATCATCCGGATATCCTGCATCCTGCAAACTGTTCTGTATGAAAATTTGGTTGGATTGAAAGTAAGGATTCTCGGGTGGGAGGGAAGCAAGGATTTGGAGGACGTAGATGACTGCCGCGTTATAAAACATCAACATTGTCGCTGCGGTTTCGTTTGAAAACTCTAAAACTGTGAGAAAGGGAGATGATTCATCACCTAACGTCTCTTGCGTTGGCTGAAAAGTTACAGGAATTTCGAAGTGCGAATTCCTCCCATCATTATCCCATCGCTTTCTCCAGGCATGAAGCTGAGCAAGCAAAGCCAGTGCCTTTCGCTTTATTATTTCTTGCTGATTTGTATCCCTCTCGAGGTCCGATTCCCCATTCGCTATCTTATCACGCTCAGCAATTAAGACTGTACAGTCTGCTAAGACATCAAATAGGTCCTGTTCTTGTATCTCTTCATCTGAGCACTCTGTCCTTAGGAGTATCTTCCACTCAGCTCTTGCTAAAATCGATCGACTCCCTGTGCGTAATGAAGCAAAAAGAATCATATACCGCACGCCTTTATAGAGCTTGATAGATTTTGGAGAGCAATATAACCGGGGATCGCGTAGCTCAAGTAACCTTTCCAGTCCAATCATATGTTTTAAATAGTATTTTGGGCCGGTGGGTACGAAGCACTCCGATAAAGACAAACTCACAACCGAAAGAATAACTTCGTCACGGGTGTAACATTTCGAATCTGATAGTGCTCGATTAACTTGTTTCAATGCCGCTCCATGCATAGCATACCCTTGGTCGGTAATATGGGCTTGTCTATGTTGAGTACCGAAAAAAGTGAACGCAAAGCTTAATATGGCTTGATGGAAGATTTGGCCATGTCCTGTGGTAGTTCCAGCTGTTATGATATCATGGAGTTGAGTTTCCTGCAACGCCAAATCAATAGGACCACCTTGCAGATGCTTCCGAATATAGCAGATGTAGATCTCAATCTGATTGCCCTTCAGTGAAACAGAGGAAAGTATCTGACGATTGGCAGAATCTGCATCTCCAGCGTCGCGCCTCGCCGACACGGTTGTCTGTTTATTAGTCCTTCTGGATTTCACGATCGTTCCTTCAACGAAAGTGATGTCTTTCACTCCTTCGCATTCGAGGCCACATCTTTGGCACCGCCTGCAAACGGGACGATTTTCATCTCGAGAAAAGTTAGTCTGGACTTTTACGTCCTCTGGAGGCACAAAGCTTACCGCATTTGACTCGCCTTCTACGACAGTTCGAGCAACCTTTTGATCTCCCACCAATGTTTACCATATTCTGTAGAGGCGTTGAGAGTTATTAATAACCAAGGCGTGCGGCAAACTCGGCGCTGTTTGCTGTTCACTTGGCCAAGCATTAAGATCTGCACTATTCCTTTTGCGGCACATTGACCGAGTAACCTTGGCAGCCTGCATGGAGTTCATATTTATCTCGTTCTCAATCCCTTGTTCAAGGGCACGTTTAGATACGGCTCTCTATATAAGTAAAGAAAGACAGGTTTAGTGAGACTGCTTGCACAGCTGTCCTTGTCGCGAATGCACTGTCTTTTCAGCTACACGAACGGTGCGGCACGAATGTTTGCTGTCTCGCCTAAGGGATGGATTTGCGAAATATTTAGGCAAGTGACAAGCACCGTATTCTCCCTTGTCGTACCTAGCGCATAGAAATCATCAACCATCTAATTTGTAAGTGGATGCCTGACCTTTGGCCTCTCTGTCTATCTATCCGTCCACTATCTAGCCGTACAGGCAACTGAATTCCTTGGCTGATTTGGATACTACTTACTCGATCTGTTTATTCATCGCAAAACCTCTGGGGAAGAAATAGACGAGGAACGGATCGAAATTAGAGGCGAAGGGCAATTAATTAAGTGGATAAATAGGGATATGGGGGGGGCCTGACTAGTTGTGATCGTGCAATAAAAAGATATGAAGGCAATTCTTACCGTATAACGTGGTTTATCACCGAGTCGGACATATCACCGAGTCGGACATTTTTCCTTGGCATTAAACTTTGGATATTAATAAATCAACCACAATATATTAAATTAACTAAATCTAATCAGAATCTGATGAACTAGATATATCTACAGCTTCTTGACAAGTTCGTGCGTTGTGACCAGCTTTTCCACAGATTCCATAGTGTCGCCCAGACGGCTGCCCCTCCCTACGACTACCCCTCACCGCACGTACGTCGCGTCGCACCTGCTCATCCACATCCTTCTGGGCTATAATATCCTGGGCATCCTCTACTGTAAGTGCACCCCCTTGACGGATACGAGCTTTTTTAGCCCTTCGGCGTTTGGAAAGTGCCTTATTTGCTGCTCGAAGTGTACGTAGCTCGGCATTGACGAGGGTCAATTCATGAGCCAAACGCTCTGTACCTTTGGCCAACGACGCAACTGTCTGGAAAAGGGGAGTTGGCGAGCTTCCTTAGTAACGGGCGATTCGACTTCGTACAAGAGTCGTTTGCGAAAGAGCCTCTTTTGGGTTGGAAGGGGTTTGAGAGACCCAAGGGAGGGAGGTGGCGGTCGAGGGTCTAGAGGGAGTTAGAGTCCGTAACTTCACGTCAAGCTTTGAAAGCACTGCTTGCGGGTCAAAAGGCACTAAGCCAGCTCCACGGAATCTAGCTTAAGCGTTCTGAGCTGTTATTGATTCTTTGTATGCTGCTGCAAAGGCCAAAAAGAACTCGACCTTCGTGATATAGTTAATATAAGCTTTAATAAACGTCTCAATTTGCCGACCGTACGCCCGCTTCAAGACACTAAAGCACCTAACATCAAGTGGCTGGGTTAGATGGGACGAATAGGGAGGTAGTCCAAGAGTAACAATATTGTGTGTCTTGCAGTACTCTTGGAATTCGGCCAATTCGTGACTCTTATGCCTATCTAATACTAGCATTCGATATAGCCCCTTTGTGCGAGCAGCAGTATGTTTATCGAAGTGTTTCAACTATTCTAGACCTGTCTTATTGTTTGTCCACCTATTGCTAGTTGGTTTGATAACCTAGTCGGGTAGAAGGCCGCCGTCGGTGTACCAATTCGAGAGGTGATTCTTGCCCTAAACCACGAGAAATAGAGGCACACTCCAGCCTTTACTATTGATACACGTAATCGCTGTGGCCTATTCCCGATTGCCTGGCTGAACTGCCTTGCCTCTGCCACGTCGATCGGCACGAGTTACAACCATTGCAGGGCAAATCACACCTATCATAAACCCAGTCTCGTTAAAGTTGTAGAAGTCGCAGTCTAACACCCTGTATTTTGCCCTTATATTTTTAACTAGTCGGAACCACGAGCCAATTAGCTCAGAATCTTCGCATAAGGCCCTTTGGAAATCATAGACGCGATTAAAACGCGTCTTAAGGGCTAGTTGTCGTTGTACGAATCGATGTGCCCAGAGCTTGCCGACGCGTTTTCCCCCCCTTGATTCTAGGATAAAATTTGCTATATCTTCCACACCAGCCAGCTGGGGTGCAAACCCTCTGGAATCTAGGTCAAGTATATTCCGAATAATTACTTCCTCTTCTAGCTCGGTCAACTTAAGGCCATTGGCCTTAGTTTCGGGGCGGTAGGTTCGGCCAGCCATTCTGTCAGAGAGGGTCGAAAGTAGTACTTTGTAGATCTTTGCTGCGGAGCGTTGGCTTAGTTTTTTAGACGTTCGAATAGCCTCAATAGCTAGAATGATTCGTGCTTCTTTAGTTTGAATTTCCATTTGTAGTGGTTGAGAAAACGCGTGTCAAAGTTAGTAGGGTAGAATGTGGGGAAAAGTGTCCGACTCGGTGATATGTCCGACTCGGTGATAAACCACGTTAT